>RJWM01032358.1:0-21566 GCA_004363535.1 Dasyprocta punctata | reverse complement strand
GCAGCGAGGGTGCTGAGTGCACTCAGTAAAGGCCGCACCGCATCAAGAGACTCAAAAAGCATCGTTAAACAGGTAAGAGAGGCAGCGCAGTCAAAGGAGGCAGCGAGAGCGGAAGGGCCACATCCGGGAAGCGCATAGCACCACTAACTGCCGAACTGCGAATCAAGCCTGGACCATGATGCCTAGCGGCCACTTGTCAACCCCAGCCCCTGGGCATCTACGACACACGCCGGTGCAAACAAGGTCCTGGGCCTTGTGAACCTAAAGCGCAGTTTAAAGCAGATGTGTACCTATAATCCCAAGACTTGGGAGGCTGAAGCAGGAGGGTCACCAAAAGTTCAAGGCCAGCCTGGATTACACAGTGAGACTCTTTCTCAAAAAAATAAATAAAATAAAATAAAATCCAGTCAGAGACACTGAGCTTGATCCAAGTATCACACAGGCTAGCCACTCGAATGCTGAGACAGGCCGAGAAAGGTATTCTGGGGCTGGGAGAGGAGGTAACTGGAACCCCGGGGAGCACGGGAGACACAGCAGAGGAGAGGGAGGCAGCTGGAGCTGAGGGGGGATGCTCCCAGCCTCCTCCCTGCCTCCACCCCCAGGCACAAGCAGCAGGAACAAGACAGGCTGGGGGGTGGGGGTGCTGTGAGGATTTGGAAGGCGCTGAAGAACCCTCCGAACCTCCGCTGTGTGACACAGAGGCAGTGGCACACAGCTGTCGTCTTGGCACTTAGGAAGCTGAGGCAGGAGGACTGACTGAGCCCAGGAATTCGAGCCTGGGCTACACAGCAAGGCCCCATCTCAAAACAAACAGCGGGATGTGGTAGCACAAACCCATAAACCTAGCACTCGGAGACTGAGGCAGGGGGATCGCAGTGAGTTCAAGGCCTGCCTGGACTATACAGAGAGAGCCTGTCTCAAAAAAACAAACAAAAAAACCCAACAAACCCTCCTCCCCCCACACACACACAAAAAAAAAACCAAAGAAACAAAGATATGGAAAACTACCTCCTACATCTGCGCTAAATAATTAGTGGTCCAGGGTTAGCACACATAAGCCCAGAGCCGGCACCTCCGAGGGTGGAGACCGAATTGCAGAGGAGAGGCCAGACTCGATCAGTTAATAAATATTTATCAAGCATCCACCCTGCTCCTAGTCTGGGGGTGAAAGGCAGGCGAGCTCCACAGGAGGGGAGACCAGGAAAGCATCCAGGAGGACGGAACCCAAGTGCTCTGGTCTATCCCCAGGAGCTCCGCCCCCACCAAGCAGAATCTCCCCCCCAAATTCCTGCTCCTCCGCTGGTGGCTGCAGGTGCTGCCTGGACTCAGCCCCGTTCCCTCCCCACTCCTCCAGCGGCGCTGAGAAGCGGAGGCCGATTCCGCAGCTATCACATGCTGCCACCTCCCCCAGCGAGCGGCCATCTGCCACACCTTGTCCTGCCTGTCTCAGGTCACCGGGCGTGAAGGGCCTTCGCCCCTTTCCTTCCGCCTGCCCCAGCTGCCCTGGTCCTCAAACACTCAGGGCCCTCGCTACCCCCCCGCATTCCCTTCCCCCGTTCTGCTCCCCAACTGTGTGCGCCTCCTCCCGGGCTCCCCTGGGCCCTTCTTCCACGAAGGTCCAGGTCATGGTCAATGCAGGCTGCAGCCTCCCTGGTGGACCGCGCAGTCTCCAGCAGCCTTGCCACCTCTTCCAAGCCGCACCCTCCCTAGGTCTCCATATCAACCCCAGCATTCAGACCCGCCTTCTGCTACTCCAGCCCTCTCCTCTCTCCCGAGCCACCCCTGGGGCCCCTGCCCTCATTCCTCCAAGCCCACATGTGCAAAACAGAATTCTGACTCCTTCCTCCCAAACATGGTGTTCTCACCTGTCCCCTCTTCCCTTTCTTTCCCCGAGCCCCAAGTCAGGGGTCCCTTCTTTTCCTTCCTTGTACCCCGCCTCCCACCCAGCTGCAGGCCTGTTGGATTCATCCTCGCCACACCCCGGAAGCCAAGCCTCCTCCCACACTCAGCGCCAAGCTGCCCTCGTCACTCACTGGACGCCCACCGAAGCCCCCAGCTCCCAGCTAGCCCCCCAGCCCCCCTCACCCCTCCTCCCACTCCTCACAGAGCTCCCCAGGAAGCCTAGGAATATAAACCAGCTCCTGCCCCTCCCCAGTAGAGCTCAGCTCAGACCACAGGGCCTTGACACACCCTGTGGGCTGGCCCATGTGACAGACCCCATCTCCCTCCCAGCCTGGCCACGCTATACTCCGCCCACCCGTCTGGCCAGGAACCATGGCGTTTCTCACAGAACCAGGTGGTTTCCCGCCCGGGGCCTTTGCACCCGCTGTGCCCCTTGCCTGGATGCCACTCTCCCTCTAGTGTCCCTTCGGCCCGAACTCTCTGCTTCCTGCAGTGACGTGGGGCACTTTGCCTTCCTTTACATCGGCTCCTTGGCCGTGGCCATCTGGGCTCGGAAGTGCACGTGAGGATCCGGCCCATTGAGGCCGAGCGCCCACCCAGGGCGCAGCACACAGCACGCGAGCGCATCCTCGGGGGGCTGTGGGATGAACCATTAAATGAATAAGCTGCGCGCCAAAGGCTGACGGGGAGTTGGCGAAGCGATGGCTTTTCCAGGCAGGGGGACCAGCATGTGCCAATGCCCTGAGGAAAGAGGAGCATGGGGCGGAGATATGCAGGGGAAGCCAGAATAGCTAAGCCACACAGAAAAGCCTGGGGTGTCAGGGTGACCTGGCGGGACCCGGCCCAGGCTGCGCCGGTGCCGTTACTCCTCCCGCACAGCAGGTCCCGTGAGCTGTGGGCTCCTGACCACCCAACCTCATGCTCACGGTCCGGGTTATCGTCTCCGAGCCTCCGTCTCCTCACCTCTGTGGTGGGGACAAGGCTGGCTTGCACCAGGGTCAGAAAGGCGAGGCCAGCTGGACACACAGCCACCACACTCACCGAGACCGTGAGCACCGAGCCAGACAAGACACAACTGCGGAGGAAGCTTGCCACCAACTGGAGCGCTCGGGAGGTGGAGGGCTTTTTAAATTATTTGGGTCCCCAGACTGGTCATCTCCCTGTGTGCCTGAAGACCCCGAGGCCTTGGCATGGCCAAGTGTGGGCACCACCAGCCCGCTGAACCCAGGGCCAGAAAGCCAAGTCTCCTGCTGTCACCTGGCCACCGACCACCCCACAGGCCGTGCACACCTGGAAAGACTGGAGCTGGGGAGCCCTGAACACCCCAGGACACCAGAGACACCCCAGGATACTTTCAGCGGGTTCAACTCCCAGGTGGCGGCACCTCATTTCATGTGCACCCCTGATCACAAGCAGCACATAAAAGACACCTGGGGAAGCTGGGCGTGGTGGCGCACGCCTTTAATCCCAGCACTCGGGAGGCTGAGGTAGGAGGAGCATTGTGAGTTCGAGGCCGGCTTGGGCTACAACGCGAGCACAAGGCCGGCCTAAGCTACATAGTGCGACCCTGACTCAAAAAAAAACTAGGGCCGGGAGTTTGGCTCAGTGACTTAAGCGCCTGTCTGCCAGGCACGAGGTTGTGAGTTCAATCCCTGGTGCCACAAAAAAAAAACAAAAAAAAAGATACCTGGGGAGTTGCCCCCCATCGCAGTGACATTGTCTGGGTGACCCCTTCTTTCCGCTGAAGTCCTAGAGACAGCACTGTTTCTGGGAGATAGGATCCTGGCTCTGCCACTGACCTGCTGGGCGCCGACCTTGGGGACATCTGTCAGCTTGTCTCTGCCAGTTTGAGGGTCCCAAATGCATCCCACATGCGCTGGCCCCCATCGCCAGAACAAGGCTGCAGCCCGGCTGACCCCCGGAACCGCTGCCCCCACACACTGCTCACTGATGTACTGAGGAAAAAGTCAACTGTGCTCCTCCTGTCCCCGAGGTCACCCGTGCAGTGCAGGCTGCCCCCTCCCACCGAGGCTGGCCGCACACCCCACATGTCTCCAGTGCTGTCCACCTCCTCCTGCCGGGGCAGGTGCAGGCTTAAAGCACAAGTGAGTTTTATTTTTTTATCAAAGATGTAAAACATGCATTTTCATTTTCTTTCATTTCTGCAGAGGCGAAAGTATTTCACAGCTCACTGAGACAGGTGCTGTAAAAAGATGTTCGCAGTAAATTTTGATGGGGAGGCCTGACCCCAGACTTGGCCTCCAGCAGCTCACGGGCACTGGAGCTGAGCAGGAGGAAGCGGCTCCGCCAGGGCCATAAACTACACCGGGCAAACGGGAATCCAATGATGTGTTTTAAGGAGTCTTTACGGCGCTTCCAAAGCTGGTGTTCAGGGAGGCGTGGGCAGGCCAGGGCGCCGAGAGGGCACGCTTTCTGGAAACTGCGGGTGGGCAGGGCTGAGAGCGCCAGACACCAGAACACGGTGCAGTGTCTGGTCTCGGGAACAGGGCCACTGATCCTGTGGTCACCGTGCCCCGGGGGCAGCAGCTCCACAAAGCCTGTGGCACAGCAGGGGAGGGACAGAGCACGAGGCACCTGGCAGCTTTCCGCTTTCCTCCGCCCACACTGGCACATGCCAAGGCTGCGTCCCCAGGACACATGGAAGAACACCGTGCCCTGAGTCCAGGTGGGCCTGGAAGATGTGCCAGCTTTTTTTTTCTTTCTTTCTTTCTTTTCTTTTTGAGACAGGGATGCATTATGCAGTTTAGGTTGACTTTCAACTCACTTGGTAGCCTAGGCTGGCCTCAAACTCACAGTGATCCTCCTGCCTCAGCCTCCCAAGTGCTATGATTACAGAAATGTGCCACCACGCCCAGCAAATGTGCCAGCTTGACAGTCACATCAGTTCCCTGGGGCCTGAAATCAGTCTTGGCCCCTGCCCAGGGTTTTACGAGCCCTACCAGGTGCCACCAGGGAGAGGACAAGTGTCCCAGAGCACACAGGAACAGCTCCAGTGCTGGACACTGTGAGCTCCCAGGGTCACTGAGTCCATCACAGAGTACAGTCAAGAGGTGGGCACCAGAGGGGACAAGCAAAGGATGCCACTGGGACCCTATGTAGGCTGTCACTCTCTTGGGATGACACTGAGCTACATCCTCAGCTCTTTTATGTAGGCGCCACGGTCTCCATAAGTTGCTAAGTGGCCCAGACTGAACCTGAACTTAGGATCCCCCTGCCTCAGCCTCCCAGAGTGCTGGGATCACAGACATTCACCACCACTTTGTGCTCATGTTCCCAACACAGACTCCAAGCAGGTGCCATAGTCCCATTGTACAGATGAGGAAAATGAGGCTGGGGGAACATGGAAGCCACAGCACTGGGGCCTGGCCAGGCTGGAAGACAGCGAGGCCTCTTCTCTTTTGAGTGCACAGCTCTGCCCCCAGTGTGGGCCGGGACAAAGAGCCAACAGCAGCCCCAGCAGTCCCATCGTGAGTCCCCTCACACCCAGCTGCCTTCACAGCTGAGAAAGAAGGCACTGCAGGGGACAAGGAGACAGGGTAGGACCCAGGACTGGGGGGCGGGGGTTTACACCGGAGAAATGCACGGTTGGACTCTGCCAATAAGACTGAACGTCTATCCCAGCACTCAGGAGGCTGAGGCAGGAGGATCATTGTGAGTTCAAGACCAGCCTGGGCCAGCCTGAACTGCATAGTGAGACCCTGTCTCAAAAAACAGGGCCAGGGATTTAGCTCAGTGGCCTAAGTGCCTGCCTGGCAGGCATGAGGTTGTGAGTTCGATCCCCGGTACCAAAACAAAACAAAACACTGAACGTCTCAGTCAGCTGTGATAGTGGCCCGTAAACCCAGCACTCTGAAAGGCTGAGGCAGGAGGCTCACAAGTTCCAGCCCGCTTTGGGCAACTAACTTAATGACTTGAGGAAACCCTGTCTCAAAACAAAAAAGAAAAATAAAAAAAAGTCGACGATGTCGCGCAGTGTGAAGGTCCAGGGTTCAATTCCCAGTACTGAAAAGAAGAAGAGGAGGAGACAAAACAGACAGGGAGAAGACTGATGACCCCTGGGAGACACTGGTGGAAGGAGGCTCCTTCTGGGGGGTGGCAATGTGCCACCTGCTGCTCACAGGGGTGACCACACGAGGGCCAAGGACCATACACCCCAGCCTGGGGCCCTGGGTATGCACCAGTGCAGGACCTGACTCAGCTCAAAGTGCAAACTGAGGCAATGAGAGAAGCACCAGGGCCGGGCAGGACCATGGCTTAGACCGGTCAGAGGCAGGGGCCAGCCGGGCCAGCCCTGCGGCCCTCCCACAGGTCCCCCTTTCCGAGGGCATGCCTCGAATGAACAAGGCCCTGGGTCTGGTCCCCACCCCCCCCAAAAAAAAACCTACAAAGGAGGAGCCCACTCTCCCTCCCTGGGGTGCGGGCCAGGCCTCTGGCTCAGTTCTCAGTCCTGCATAAAGCAGAAGGGGCAGAGTGGGTCTTTGGAAAGTGAGTCTCAAAAAGGCACCGCGGCTTGCAGCTTGTTCTCCCCGCCCCTGCACCTGCGCCCGGTGCTCACGTGGATGGGGACGGCAGACCCTCCAGCCTCAGGGAGCCCCTGCCAACCTCACGGGGACCTCAGCCGGACGCGCCCACCCTGCTGACCACTCCTAGAGTCCTGACCTCTGCGGCTAAGACCACACATGGCAGTGTCTCAAATCACAGACGTGGGGCACTTCCTCATGCAGCCACAGGGGGCGCCAACGCAGGCGACTCCGGCGTGTGTGGGTTTCCAGGAGGATGAGTCTGCCTGGACTCCCACCGGAGCACTGGCCCCTGGGTGTGACCAGCTTTCATTCAGCAGCGGTCCAGCCAGCTTGGTCCTCTTAGGATTCGGTTCCAGCCACCTCCCCTGAGAGGCCTCAGACCTTTCCAGCTCGGGTGGCCTTGCAGGCCTTACTTGCTTTCTTTTTAGTTTTTATTTTTTTCCTGTGGAGCTGGGATTAAAACCCAGGGCCTCACACATGCTAGGTTCTACCACTGAACTACCTCCCCAGGCCTTTTTATTTTGGGACCAGGTCTCACTAAGTTGCCCAAGCTGTCCTCAAACTGAGGACCCTCCTACCTCGGCCTCCCGTGCAACTGGTGTCACAGGCGTGTGCCCCCACACTCCGCTCCACGGTTTCTCCGTGGCACTGATGTTACCTGGCACCATCTCCTCTGTCTAAATACATCTCCACTGCCGCCTCCCCTGCTCCGTGCGGCCAGGGAGCGCGGGCCTGTCTGGCTCAGGGCTGGATGCCAGCACTGTAACAGTGCTGGCCACATAGAAGACACTCAGTAAAAATGCACTGCGTGAATGGTTAGAAATCCCAGCTCCAGCAGGAGAGAAACCGAGTCTATCACAGCCTGGGAGCCCAAGTCCTAGGGCTTCCCCAGGCCTGGGGCTCCCAGTGGCTGGATCCAGGGGCTGGACCTTCCCTGACAGACAGCAGGATGGCATGCAGGGCTCCCCGTGGGGGCAGTGACTTGCTTGCCCTGCCACCAGCAAGAGCTGAGGAGTGACGGGTTCACTGTTTGCTCAGAGAGCACCATCAGGTGTTTCAGCATCCCAGGGAAGGCAATGCAATTCAAACGCAGAAATGAGTCATTCTGATTGCTACTGCTACTGTCCCCCGTCCCCAAAGAGCCACTTTCCCTTTTGTCCTGCCCAGCCCTGAGTCACACCGGCCAGCAGCCCACCCAGTGGGTAGCCTTTGATGCCCTTCTGAAAGGAGATCCAGCCTGGAGAAGTCCCAGGAGCCAGGGGCAGGCCCTGAAGGGCAGGAGCAGCTGGGCACAGGACAGGGCTATTTGGGGCTCTGCAGGTGCCCTCTTCTCCCTTCCCAGTTGGGGACTCACAGCTCATCCAGGACTCCTGGCAGACCCAAGGAGGGGGAGAAAGTACTTTGCTTCTTTGGGGAGCAGGAGTGGAGAGCCGTGGTCTTCACAGGCAAATACCCCATCTCCACCTGAGCCCCATTTTCTAAACTCTGTTCCCCAGGAAAGGGCAAAAACTGCTCCCAAGTGGCCACCAGCCAGCAGGGAGGATCAAAGGCTACCAGACCACGTGCCTGAGAGGCCTGCACTGGGGTTGGGGGGCAGGTTACACCGGCCCACAGAGGCCGCTCTGGTGCCACCTAACACCCCAGGGGAGCTGCCAGCCCCTGAGCTGTTCCCTCAGGCCATGGCGAACCATCTGCCTCAAATACCACCAGCCGGGAACCATCCGGGGAGGTCTGGACGCTCACCTCACAAGTTTTGCCAAACTGGCTGAGTGACCTTGGGGAAGTGAGTGGGACCCTGGACCTCAGTTTCCCTCCTGGGCAGAGAAGTTCGGTGGGTGCCCTGGGACCGGTCCACAGGGAGGTTGCGGGCAGACTGGACCCGGTCTGGGGGGCCGGAGTGTGAGTGCGTGCGGCTGGACACCCCGAGGGGGCGTGGTTGTGGGGGAGGGGCCCACCGCGGGCTGATGGGCCTCAACTTCGCAGGTCTCCAGAGGGAGCGGCTGCTCGCGGGGTGCTGTCCCGCCGGGAAGCCCCACGTGGGCCACCCTCACCCCTCGCGCTCCCACTTACATTTTGCCTCCTTCCAGTCGGTGGAGGTGCTCAGGTCCACCTTCACGGCCATGGCCAGGGGGGCCCAGGTGCGCACCCCGGCCGTCCGTCCGGCCGCCGCCGCCCCCCAAGCCCCAACTCCCGCCGAGGTCCGCGCGCGGAGTCCGAGCGCGCCCAGGGACGCCGAGGGGCCGGGCCAGGGACGCCGGGAGACCAGCAGCTGGCCCGCCGCGCGCAGTTGTGCCAGGCGGCCGGACACGCGGCCCTGCAACGACATGGGCAGACGTCGCGCGGCGGCTCCCCGCCCACTTGGACTCTATTTACGGTGCTCGGGAGACTCTCTCCCTTATTTACTCAGCGACCTGGTGGTGCGTGCCAGCCCAGGGCACCCTGCTTGGAGCCGCCGGGCGGCGCAGCCAGAAAACCCGGGCGCGCCGCTGGGCACCCTGGAACTTGTAGTCCGGGCTGCTGGCTGGCCCCACGCACTCGTATACACACGTGCGAGCCTCGCCCCGGCCTCTGCCCGCCTAGGGCGCCAGAGCACCGCCCCCGGCCCGCTCCTGTTCGCTCCGGTCTGAAGCGCCTCCTGCACTGTGGCTGCGTCGTCAATTCCCGGGACCTCAGCCTCGGCTCCTGGGCGCCGCCTGCAGCCTCCCGGGCATCTGGGCGAGCGGACACGTCCGGCGCGTGGAGCGAACTCGGGAACCGGGCGCGGCTTCCACGTTGTCGAGTATTTTGCAGCCAGGGGAACCCGGGATCGTCTCGCCGCCCCCAAAAGCCCACCGCGCTCCCCACCCCGGTCCAGTCCCCACGAGCTTCGCCTCCCCTCTGGCCACTGGAAATGAAAGGTGCCCGGAACCAGTATGTCGGGTTGGGCGACCTCCCCCAGACCCCGGAGCCCCAGAGGCGGGGGTGCAGTCGCCCTGCGTGGGGGAAGGGGGCAGACAGGGAGGCTCAGGTGCTAGAGTGGGATTTGACAATTGCGAGCCAAGTGTCTCCCTTGAATGGAAGAATTGGGGTGTGTTGTTTTGTTTTGTTTTTATATTTCTCTGATTCTTTACCAGAGTATGAGGATGTATTTTTAAATACAAATATTTTAATATTTTTCTTTTACCGTTAAGATTTTAAAGATACTTTTACTTTAAATATCATATTGTTTGTTTTCCAGCACTAGGAATTGAACCCAGGCCTCACGCGGAGCCACATCCCCAGCCCTTTTTATTATTTATTTTGAGGCAGCCTTGCTAAATCGCCCTGGCTGGGCTTCAATTTGCAATCCTCCTGCCTCCGCCTCAGGAAGTACTGGAATGATAGGCACGTACCACCACACCCACTTTTAACGTTATTTTTGAGCACAGAGTCTGCCTGGTAAGTGTGAGGTTGTGAGTTTGATCCCTGGTACCAAAATAAATTAATTGATTTAAAAATAGAGTCATTTTTGGTAAGTATAATAATGGTTATAAATTCCAACCCAGCCTGAGCAATTTAGCAACTTAGCAAGACGCTGTCTCCAAAATTTAAGGAAAAAAAAAAATTAAAAGGGCTGAAAGGAAAAGCCAGTGGCCATTTTCCCATGAGTTGTGACCCTTACCCGCATTCTTCTGCACCCCATAATTATGAAGCCCATTAAATCCATTTACTGAACAAAACATTCTGAATCAAGAGGGGCTTCAAACCAGGCGTGGTGGTGCATGCCTTTAATCCCAGCACTTAGGAGGCTGAGGTAGGCGGAGCATTGTGAGTTCGAGGCTAGCTTGGGCTACAACATGAGATCAAGGCCAGCCTGAGCTACATAGTGCGACCCTGCCTCAAAAAACTAGGGCCATTGGGGTGTGCTCAGAGCAGGTGGCCTAAAGAATGGCTTCTCTGTTTGCAACACACCCCACAGGAATCTTAGAGTCATTGTGACAAGGGGCACAAAAGTTGTGACCTCCCTTTGAGCAAATGTCCTACACATGTACTGCATACGCTTCCACATAGCTTCTGGATAGTACCAATGGGACAAAGCTCAGTAATGGGGGAAAGCCATAGCATTTCGTTGGGGACGTGGACATTTTGAGTGTATCTATAGGTGATCCGTTGGTAGTCCTAGAAGCAAAGACTTTGAATTTCTATTTTCAATAAAGTTTAAAAAAAAAAAAAACTAGGGCTAGGAGTTTGGCTCAGTGGCTTAAGCGCCCATCTGGCAGGCGTGAAGTTGTGAGTTCGATCCCTGGTGCCACAAAAAAAAAAAAAAAAGAAAAGAAAAAAGAAAAAAAGAGGGGCTTCAGCCTCTTGAATAGGAAACCATGTGCAAATGTGAGCAGGACCAGTGACCACAGACTCAAAGCCCCAATAATGAGACCTTTAACCTCCTCATTCTCTCTAAGGGTTTGTAGGTAAACCCTTACTCTGTAAGAGAGTTAGTTGCTTTTATCTTAAATAAAACCCGTTTTTGCTGCCAGTTTTTTTTCCCTCCTTTTATTTTATTCTATTTTATTTTTTTGGTACCGGGGATCAAGCTTACAACCTCTCGCTTGCCAGGCAGGTGCTTAGGCCACTGAGCTAAATCCCTATCCCTATTTTTTGAGACAGGGTCTTACTATGCAGTTCAGGCCAGCCTTGAACTCACTCTGTACCACAGGCTGGTCTCGAACTCACAACGATCCTCCTGCCTCAGGCTCCCGAATGCTGGGATTACAGGTGTGTGTGACCACACCCAGCCTTCTCTTTTTATTTCTTACAAGGGCTGAGGATCTAACTTAGTCCCCAGTACCACAGTAATAACAGTAATGGTAACACTAATAACGTTTACATGGTTATATTTCAGGGCCGAGGTGTAGCTCAGCATGCCTAGCATGGGTGAGGTCTCAGCTTCTATCCTTGGCCCTGAAAAAAATGTGTTTCACTGTCTGAGAGTAAGGAGTCAGGGTCCCAAAGAAGGTCTAGTATGAGCTTTGCTGCCCGGGCGTGGTGGCTGCTAGGGACGCCAGCTTCTTGAGCTAGGAGTTACAAGAAAGGGGGCTTCCCCGGGCTGCCAGCCTGCTGCTGGGCATTAACCCTGGGCAGCCTCAGGTGGGGGAGCAGACCTGAGGAGGCTCAGTGCAGACCCCTGGCAGTGAAGTGGACACTGGTCAGTCCTGGGAGAGAGGACAGGTGGGACACAGCAGAAGCCAGCGACCAATAAGGAAGAGCCAGCCACGCCTCCATCATTCCAGGACCACCGACAGGCTCTGTGCCCTGTCCCAAAAAGGTCAGCCGGGGCGGTTCCCCAGGCTGAGCTCAGCCGGCCACGTGTGCCATCGCCTTCAGTAACAGCACTGGGGGGCCTTGCTGGCTACAAGGTGCTGGGTGCCAGCCAGCAGCTCCTCAGGTCCGCACCTCCCAACAGCCTCTAGCTGCATAACTGGTGGGACAGAGGAGCAGCCAGGACTGGCCTGAGGTCAACACTACATTGAGGGGTGGAGTCCCCATCGCCAGTTGGGGCCAGGCTCAATTGGTCCTCTGTGTTTTTTTGTTTTGTTTTGTTTTGTTTTTGAGATAGGGTCTCACTATGCAGTTCATCCTGGGCTTGAATGTACTATGTGGTCCAAGCTATTCTCGAACTCCTGGCAGATCCTCAAACTCATGACAGATCTTCCTGACTCAGCCTCCTGGATTACAAACTAAGATTACAGGCATTCACCACCACATCTCATCTCGCTCCCATCTGTGGTTTTAAACCCTCGGGCAGAAGTCACTGAATCCTGGCTGAGCCTCTAAGGTAGCTTCCTAATGGTGCTGTAACATAACCACAAATCTAACAGCGTAAATAAAACTGATGGATCATCCTTCCACTCTGCAGGGCAGAAAGCTGACATGAGTCATTCAAATCAAGGTGTAATCAGGGCCTTGCTTGTTCCTGGAAGCTGCAGGGGAGAAAGAAGCTCTTTACAACTTCTCCAGAGACCACCCATGTTGTTCCTTGGCCCATAGCCCCTTCCCTTCAGCTTCAAAGCCAGCAGTGTGGTATCTGGTATCTTCCATTTCCCAACGGTGCGGCTTTCCTTTTTTTTTTTTTTTTTTTCTGAGACAGAGTCTCCATATATAGTCCAGGCTGGCTTTGAACTTAGTATGTAGTGTAGGCTGGACGCAAACTCAAAGTAGTCTTTCTGCCTCAGCCTTCTGAGTCCTGGGATTACAGGCATGCTCCACCATATCCAGCCTTTCTTTTTTCTTTTAATTTAATCCTGGGGCCTGAACCCAGGTCCTTGTGCATGCTAGGCAAGTTCTCTACCATCCCACTCACCTGTGTCCCCAGCCCTTTGAGACAGAGTCCTACTAAATTGCCCAGTCTAGCCTTGAAGTTGCAGCCTCCAGAGTAGTTGGGACTATAGGCATTAGCTACCACACCTGGCCAGCCTTCACTCTGTCTTGCCTGTCTCCCTCTTCCATTTACAAGGACTCTTGAGATTAAACAGTGTCCATCTGAGTAATCCACGCTAATCTCTCTGCTTGAGGTCAGCTGGTGCCTGGTACAGTGGTACTCAGGAGGCTGAGGCAGGAGGATCACCATGAGTTTGAGTCCAGACTGGGTTACATAGTGAGTTTTTGTTTTTGTTTTTGTTTTTGGTCTGAGACAGGATTTCACTATGCACTTCAGGCTGCCCTTGAACTCATTTTGTAGCCTAAACTAACTTCAAACTTGCAGTGATCCTCCTGCCTCTGTCTCCTGAGTACTGGGATTACAGGTATGCACTACCACCATTGGCTGGACTTTAAAAAAAAAAAGTAGTTCAGGCTGGCTTTAAACTCACTATGTAGGGCCGGGCGTGGTGGCGCACGCCTTTAATCCCAGCACTCGGGAGGCTGAGGTAGGCGGAGCGTTGTGAGTTGAAGGCCGGCTTGGGCTACAACGCGAGCGCAAGGCCGGCCTGAGCTACATAGTGCGACCCTGCCTCAAAAAAGCCAGGGCCGGGAGTTAGGCTCAGTGCCTTAAGCGCCTGCCCTGGCAGGCGCGAGGTTGTGAGTTCAATCCCCGGTGCCGCAAAAAAAAAAAAAAAAAAAAAAAAAACCTCACTATGTAGGCCAGGTATGGTGGCACACACCTGTAATCCAGGTGGCTGAGGCAGGAGGATTGCTGAGAGTTTGAGGCCAACCTGGGCTACATAGTAAGTTCAAACCTAGGCTGAACTACATGGTGAGACCCCGTCTCAAAACAAACAACAACAACAAAAGTCCAGCTGGTTTGCACATTGAATTCCCCTTTGCCAGGTAAAACACCATATCCAAGGTTTAGGGTGTGGACATTTGAGGGCCTTCATTCTGCCCCCCACATCCTTCCTGGTAAGGTCGGAAGAGGGGGCTGTGCAGAGAGGACTGCGTCCCCAAGCAGAAAAGATCTTGCTGCCTAACCAGGAAGTGGTTCCACCCAGGACCTGGAAGCCAAGCTGCCGAAGCTCCCTGGCCACGCTGGCATCTCCTCCCTCAATGTGCACTGGGTACCAGCTTCTCCCCTTTTTTTTTTTTTTTTTTTTTTTTTGCGGCACCAGGGATTGAGCTCACAACCTTGCACCTGCCTGACAGGCGCGTAAGCTGCTGAGCCAAACTCCTGGCCCTGGTTTTTTGAGGCAGGGTCGCACTGTGTAGCTCAGGCCGGCCTTGCACTTGCATTGTAGCCCAAGCCAGCCTCGAACTTAAAACGCTCCACCTACCTCAGCCTCGCGAGTGCTAGGATTAAAGGCGTGCGCCACCACGCCCGGCTCTCACCTTTCTTTCTGCCCGAACTCAACTCTGTTCTCACAGGGTGGCCTGGACAGATAGTGCTCCAGCCCACAATCCCCCATGGCCTGGTGTGTCGGGGGCCGGGGCCGAGGGCAGGGCAATTCTAGGCAGGATCTTACCCAGGGTAGAGAGGATGTCTTCACAGAACCTGAGCTGGGCCTTCCGGAAAAAGTGACATTGGCCTGGTACTGAAGGGGCGTACAGGGCACAGCAGCCGGAGGTCTCTGGGCTTCGGAGTTGTCCTCCAGGGGGGCCACAGCACTGGGTGTTATCAGCTGAGGAATTTTAATGCTGGAGAGGGGCTTTCATGTGGAAAGAAGCTACCTACTGCTGCCTGTGTTTAAATTAATGCTGTATTTATTAAACACATAAATTTTAAAAGAGCTGGTTTTTCTTAAACATCCAAGAGCAACTTGGAAATTTAGTTTTCTATTTATAAATCTACTCATTTTTATATAAAAATAAGAACAATTGCTTCCACTATTCTTTGATTAATATTTAATTAACTCATAAGTTCAACAGATTAAATTCTTCTGAAAATGAATGGCAATTATAAACTTAGGTAATTGAATTTCCTAATAGATTCTATTTTATTTTTTTAAGAGTAGGAAAAATTAGCCGGGCGTGGTGGCGCACGCCTTTAATCCCAGCACTCGGGAGGCTGAGGTAGGCGGAGCGTTGTGAGTTCGAGGCCGGCTTGGGCTACAGCGTGAGCCCAAGGCCGGCCTGAGCTACATAGTGCGACCCTGCCTCAAAAAAAAACCAGGACCGGGAGTTTGGCTCAGTGCCTTAAGCGCCTGCCCTGGCAGGCGCGAGGTTGTGAGTTCAATCCCTGGTGCCGCAAAAAAAAAAAAAAAAAAAAAGAGTAGGAAAAATTACTGGGGAACAGGAAAAAGAAGTAGGAATAGCTTCTGAGAGACAGGAGGAGTCCTGAATAGGTTACCCTTCCTAATAGATTTTAAACTACGTTTCACAAGGTTGAAATACAGTCATCAGCCCCTAAATATCGTGTTCTTCTACAGAAGAGACTTACACACCTAGTAGGCACTTTTTTTTTTTTATCATTTCAGTAACTCTTGTGCACCAATAGACTAAACTATAGAAAATGTGGTAGTAGCTGGGCGTGGTGGTGCACACCTGTAATCCCAGCACTCAGGAAGCTGAGGCAGGAGGATCGTTGTGAGTTCGAGACCAGCCTGGGCTACAAAGTGAGTTCGAGACCAGCCTGGGCTACAAAGTGAGCTCAAGGCCAGCCTAAACTGCCTAGTGAGACCCTGCCCCAAAAAATAGGGTTGGGGATTTAGTTCAGTGGCATAAGTGCCTACCTGGCAGGTGTGAGGTTGTGAGCTCAATCCCCAGTACCAAAAGAGAAAGAAAGGTGTGGGTATGTAGCTCAGTAATGGAGGGCCCTTGAATTCTAGTCCCAGCTCTGAAAAAAACAAAATGTGGTGGGCACCTGCCTGGCATGTTCAAAGGCCCTGTGTTTGATGCCCAGCACTGAAAAAAAAATTTTTTTTTTTTTTGCGGCTCCGGGGATTGAACTCAGAGCCTCGCGCCTGCCAGGCAGGTCCTTACGCCACTGAGCCAAATTCCTGGCTCTAGTTTTTTGAGGCAGGGTCACACTATGTAGCTCAGGCCAGCCTTGCACTCACATTGTAGCCCAAGTGGGCCTGGAACTCACAACGCTCCTCCTACCTCAGCCTCCCTAGTGCTGGAATTAAAGGTGTGTGCCATCACGCCTGGCTTGAAAAAAAGTTTTTAAATATGCTAAGTAAGTTTTTGTAAATATAGCCAAGCATAGCGGCATGTGCCTTTAATCCCAGCACTCCAGAGGCTGAGGTAGGAGGAGTCTTGTGAGTTCGAGGCCGGCTTGTGCTACAACGTGAGCAAGGCTGGCCTGAACTACATAGTGTGACGCTGCCTCAAAAAAACTAGGGCCAGGAGTTTGGCTCAGTGGCCTAAGCGCCTGCCTGCCAAGTGCAAGGTTGTGAGTTCAATCCCCGGAAAAAAGGTTTTTGTAAATATTTAATTGCTGTTTCTGAATTTAGGTCTCCCTGTTGCATTCATCTATTTCTTTGCAATAAACCAGTGAAAAATTTCTGGGTTAAAATAACAGCGGTGGAACAGCCGGGCGTGGTGGCACACGCCTTTAATCCCAGCACTCGGGAGGCTGAGGTAGGAGGAGCACTGTGAGTTCGAGGCCGGCCTGGGCTACAACGCGAGCGCAATGCCGGCCTGAGCTACACAGTGCGACCCTGCCTCAAAAAACCAGGGCTGGGAGTTTGGCTCAGTGGCTTAAGCACCTGCCCTGGCAGGCGCGAGGTTGTGAGTTCAAACCCCAGTACCGCAAAAATAAAATAAAATAAAATAAAATAAATAAAATAAAATAACAGCAGTGGACCAGAGATAGAGCTCAGCGGCACAAGCACCCGCCTGACAAGTACAAGGTCCTAGTTTGAGTCCCAGTACCAAAATAAATAAGTAAATAAATTACAACAGTGATCCTGAGTCAATGATATGGGCTGGGAGAAGCTGGCCAGCTCATCTGCTGGTGTCCCCCGGGCTCCCAGCCACCTGCGGCAGATGGTCATCTCACAACGCCAGCGCCTCACATGTATGACCATGTGACCGGAGGTTGGCTCTGGCTGTCAGCTGGGGTTTGTGGTTCTGCCCCACTTGATCGCTTTCTTACCTCTGCAGGCCACAGGGCCGCCCAGAGGGCAGACTCACCATCTCTGCAGGGTGGGACCCACAGTGCGATCAGATCCCAGGATGGGAGCCTCGTCCTTCCTGGGCGCTGCAACTGAAGCCCACTGCCAGCCCCGGGGGACCCACTCTTGTGCCACGCTTCATGGGAAAACCCAGTGCACCGTGTCTCCTGAGACTCTCTCAGTGCCACCCACCCTTTCCATCCTTCACTCGACCTTCATCGGCCAGATGACTCCCCGCCCGCTATTCCCAGGTCCTCCTAATGTCGGCTCCGGGTGATGACATGGTGCAGTGCACCCCCCATCCGGGTTGTAGTGATACAGATCTGTAACATAATGCGTTACGTTATTAGCTGCCCACCTTTCATTTCACTGTGGGTCGCACTGGTCACATTGTGTTGGGAGCTGTGCAGGGAGGGACAGGTGACAGGTGACATGGTATGAAATAGGGGGTGCTTGAAGCTACAAACCCTGAGCCTGGGTGACAGGGTGGCTCCTCCCTGCCTGATTCCCTACAGAGTGAGTCTGAGGTCTGTGTCACACCCCAGGAAAGGTCTGTATGATGGGGACAGGCCCGGGCAGGTCCTGACTGCATCCTGCCTGCCCTGGAGGGGCCCCTGTTTTGGTGCGGAGCCATCCTCCTCAGACTTCAGAGAAGACCCGAGAAGGAGGTGGATTTGTCTTTAATAATATTTATTATAATAAAGTGTAACAACATAGAAATAAAATAAAAAGTGAGGCCTGGGGACCAGTTCAGTAGGAGAGCTCTCACCTAGCTTGTGCGGTTCCATCTCCAGCACCACACACGCGCGTGCGCGCACACACACACACACACACACACGCGCACACAGAGTTAAACATGAGGCCAGTAAGGAAAGTAAAATGCTTTCCTCTCCTGTGTGACCCTAAGGAGGGATTCACAGAACCCTTCAATTTATAGCCAGTTGCTCAGAAGTATGGGAGCCCCAAGACTCCCTCGTGTGCTTATGGAGGCCCCAATCTAGACAGACCAGTGTCCTCTTAAGGAGAAGATAATTGGAACCTAGCATGGTGGCACATGCCTGTAACCCTGGTATTCTGAGATGCTGAGGCAGGAGGGTCACAAGCTCCAATTCAGCCTGGGCAACCCTGCAATTCAGTGAGGCTGTCTCAAAATGAAAAGGAAACAAAGGGCTGGGGACGTAGCTCAGTGCAGAAGCTCTGGGTTCAATCCCCAGTACCCCCACCCCCAAAAGGAAAGTTAGGCTGGGTGTAGGGGTGCACATCAGAATCCCGGCTGCTGAGGCCAAGGCAGGAGGAAGGAGGGTTGGGGGTTTGAGGCTAACCTGAGCTATTTAGCATGATTTTGTCTCAAGGAAAAAAAAAATCAAAGTGCTGGGAGTGCAGCTCAGTGTAGAGCCCTGGATTATGACTGAAAGAAAAGAGAAAAAAAAAGTAGAACTGGGGGCTGAGGATCTAGCTCAGCGGCAAAAGTACCTGCCTGGCCAGTGCAAGGTGGTGAGTTCAATCCCCAGCACAAAAAAAAAAAAAAAAAAAAAAAAAAAAGTAGAGCTGGAAACACCCCAGGTGTACACGGCACAGAGGAGGGACCACAGGTAGGGCAGACACAGCGAGAAGGCTGCCCTCCGCCATCCAGGAGAGAGGCCTCAGGAGAAGTCAGACCTGCCCGCATCTGCGGCTTGGACTTGCAGCTTCCGGCACTGGAGAAGGAACACTGCCATGGTGTGAGCCCCAGCTTTGCTGCAGCACCCCTGGCAGACTTCTGCAGCGCGCCTACTCCCAACCCACAGAGGTCATTACTTCAGGCTCATGCTAGACTTTTTCCATGCATAGATAAGCACACATGGAGATTTACATGCATACATTTCTTTTTTAATAGAAAAATTGAATTTGGCTATCCTGTGCTCCACAGCTGCTACGATCTGATTTTTTACTCACAGAACTTCTATGCTGTGTGGGGCTACCCCTCCCCCGCCGCTGACGAATCCTCCAGTACCCACCAGGGTGCTATGTTTTAGTCCTGATACTATCTACCCGGAGGTAACATCAGACTCCACAGGGTAAGGGTTCCGTCCCCTAAGGCTGCTGCCACTTCAACTATCAGGAGCAAGTCCTAGGCCTCCAACACTTGTAACCAACTGCCTGTACATTGAGGGTTCCTGGGGCCTCCTCCTTAGGTTTAACAATTTGCTACAGAGTCAGGCACGGTGGTGCATGCCTATGATCCCAGCACTCGGGAGGCTGAGGCAAAAGGATCGTTGCAAATTCGAGACTGGGCTGGGCTACAAAGTGAGCTCAAGGCCAGCCTGAACTGCATAGCGAGACCCTGTCTCAAAAAAGACAGAAAAAAGAAAAAACCCACCCAAATAATTTGTTGCAACAGCTCACAGAACCCAGAAAACATTTACTTACTAGATTAGTAGTTTATTACAAAGGATGAAACTCAGGAGCAGCCAGATGAAAGAGATGCCTAGGCCA
The DNA here is from genome assembly GCA_004363535.1 of Dasyprocta punctata. Taxonomy (NCBI): domain Eukaryota; kingdom Metazoa; phylum Chordata; class Mammalia; order Rodentia; family Dasyproctidae; genus Dasyprocta; species Dasyprocta punctata. The sequence goes on along the minus strand of RJWM01032358.1, from coordinate 2,143 downwards.
AGGTAAGGGGTTGGGATGGGGCATCTTGGAGCCCCGTGCCCTCCCTGGGCACACCTAGTGATCACCCCACTGGCCATTGCCCAGCAATCAATCTCCAGCCCCTTCACTCCCCAGACGGAACGGGGGTGGAGGATGGATGGTTTCCCTGCCACTAGTCCCTGCCCCCCACAAGCTGGAACTGAGGAGTGGTAGAAAAGGGCTCATTATTTTTTCTTTTTTTATTTTTACTTATTTATTTTGTGTGTATGTCACCGGGGATTGAACTCACAGCCTCACGCCTGCCAGACAGGTGCTTAAGCCACTGAGCCAAACTCCCAGCCCTAGTTTTTTGAGGCCAGGGTCGCACTGTGTAGCTCAGGCCGGTCCTACTCTCGCATTGTAGCCCAAGCTGGCCTCGAACTCACAATGCTCCTCCTACCTCAGCCTCCCGAGTGCTGGGATTAAAGGCGTGCATCACCATGCCCGGCAAAGGGCTCATTATTAATAACAAAAAATGCATATCTTGTCCCCATCACTCAGGATGTTTAGACATTTTAAAGGAGCTCTGTGCCAGGAACAAAGGGTGGAGACCAGCCACACATTTCACACCACACCACAATAAGGGCACTGGCCAGCATACATTCTTTTTTTTTTTTTTTTTTTTCTTTTTCTTTTTTTTGGTACTGGGGATCGAACTCATGACCTTGTGCTTGCCAGGCAGGTGCTGTGCCACTGAGCTATATCCCCAGCCCTGACCAGCATACATTCTAAGCCACAGAGATGGAAACTGTATATGGGCCAGTTTTTTATGGGAGAGTGGTTGTTTTGTTTTGTTTTGTTTTCGTCTTTTTAAGACATGGTCTTGCTATGCAGTTCAGGCTGGCCTTGAACTCACTTTGTAGCCCAGCTGGTCTAGAACTTGCAACGATCCTCCTGCCTCAGCCTTCTGAGTGCTGGGATTATAGGCATGCCCCACCACATCCGGCCACATGGACCAGTTTTAAGGCTACAATAAAACAAGTTTACTACAGGACAGAAACATGGCTGGCTGATACAGAGAGTAATCCCAGAAAGGACAGCCAGCCTAGTTAGGGGCAGCAAATGTGGTTCCTCCACAGGCAGCAGCCCCACACACAGGAGCCAGTTCACCTTTCCCTCCCGGCTTCCTTATCTCACATAGAGCAGTAGCTGCCTCTTTGATTAAGCATTTGACTTGTTGCTTCTCTGGTCACCCAAAAGCTCGCTCAGTGGCCTACTTTCTTTCCTCTCGGGCTGCTTCAAGTCCTGTTAGCTCCCCACCTCAGCTATCTGCTGGGCCTGCAGAGTCAGACCATCTGGGTTTAAACCCCTCTCCATAGTTTTCCCCATAGCTTGTTTACTGTTTGGTTGCTTGTTCATTCAAGTGGCTGAGCCCACTTGGAAGTCTTGCTAGCTTCCTGCCTCAGTATCAAACCCACCTCTAACTTTCCTCCTTCCATTGAGCACATGGCCAGGTCCATGACACAGTCAGAGATCATTATCGGGACAGAGGACAAACAAATTCTGGAGTGGGGCGTGGCAGGGCACACCTGTGATCCCAATTCCCTCCATGCTGAGGCAGGAGGGTCGCTACAAGTTTGAGGCCCCAGGACCGGGAGTTTGGCTCAGTGGCTTAAGCACCTGTCTGGCAGGTGCAAGGTTGTGAGTTTGATCTTCAGTGCCACAAGAAAAAAAAATTTGACAAGTTTGAGGCCAACCCTCATGCTGAGTTCAAGGCCTGCCTGAAACACAGAACAAGATTCTGCCTCAAAAAGAAGAATAATGTGTGGTTCCTTCTGAGGCAGTCGGGGATTTAAAACATGTTTTTGCTAAAAAAAAAAAAAAAAAAAAAAAAGCAGCTCTTCACTTGGGCCAACAGATGCCCAATAGCTAACTAGAAAGAGAACAGCTGGGCATCATGGCGCACGCCTTTAATCCCAGCACTCAGGAGCCTGAGGCAGGAGGAGCGTTGTGAGTCTGAGATCAGCCTGGGCTGCAAAGTGAGTTCAAGGCCAGCCTGAACTGCATAGTGAGACCATGTCTCAAAAAATAAGGTTGGGGAATTGGCTCAGTGGCCTAAGCGCCTGCCTAGCTGGTGTGAGGTTTTGAGTTTGATCCCCAGTGCCAAAAAAAAAAAAAAAAAAAA
>RJWM01032357.1:0-21558 GCA_004363535.1 Dasyprocta punctata | reverse complement strand
AAGACATTCTAATATCTGTGTTGCCATGAGAACTCACGCTAAAACTTAGAGGGTTAAAACATCAGCTGTGTTACTCATAATCCTACCGGTCAAAGCTCCAGGCCAGCACAGCAGGAAAGGTCTTCTCTGTTCTGTTGGATGTCTGAGGAGCTGGGTTATCCCAAGTGGTTTTTGATCTACCCCCACCTCCCAACTGGGGAGCTGAGGGCTGGCTGGGGCTTCAGGTCTCCTAAGGGCCTTTTCCTCTTTAAGAGGCCACTGCACAAGGCCTTTGGTCTGTGTCGTAGGGGAGGTAGATATCATACATGGTAGCTCAGGGCTCCCAGATGCATAAAAGCAGAAGGTACTAAATTTTCTCAGCGCTCTAACCTAGAGCTGATGTAGAGTTACTTCTGTCACATTCCACTGGTTAAAGTGGGTAACAGGGCAAGTCCAGACTCAGTGCGGGAGGGAGCTACACACAGGTGTGGATAGACGGTGGTATGTCCATTGGGAGCCATCCTCAAAGACCAGTATCCCATCCAGGAAGTGGCATTGTTTAGTGAGGGATTTTTTTAAAAACAAAAATCAATCAAAAGTGCTCCTTCCTCCCCAGGAGGGCTTAAGCCATTGCTGATGCGGAATGCAGATTCCAGAGGTGGGCAGAGGTTTGGACGGGAAAGACAGGCCTGCCCCTGCACAGCAGCCCACTGGGAGAATGACCCCTTGGCATGCAAGTACAGCTGCTGCTCTGATCAGGACTCGAGGCTAACACTGGACTTTGAGAATCAGCGGGTGCAAAGGTCAAGATATTTTATTAAAGGGTGCTACGTGGAAGTGATGGAGCATGACAGAGAAGAGTGTGACACTCATGAGATTCGGACTGATCAGCAAATCTTGTAAGCAAATCCGAGCAAGAAGAAGCTGGTCCTACCTGAACTGAGGTTATTCTCTTGCTAAGGAAGACCTCAGATCTGATGTGAGAACCTTTGCTTGAGGCTTCTATAATTTGTTGTACATCTTTCTTCTTAAATTTGTAGTCAATCAAACACAAGTCTAGCACAGTTCATACTTCAAGAGCAGACCCTGTAGTCCCAGGTCTGCCTCTGCTGGATATGTGACCACTCCTCTTTTGCTCAGAACTGTGACAGTGTTGACAACATACTATCCATGGCAGGATTTCAGTAAGTGCTAACTATTGATATCATTATTGATGAGGACCTGATTAACTAAAGAACTTCCAAGTTATACAGCTCTTACACAACTTACTGAACAACGCAGACACACTCCTGGCTCAGTTCATGGACCTGAAATTGGGTTGAGCAGAGCGAGCAAGGCCAGAACAGCAGCCTTCTTTTCAGAAGAGGATGTCAACCAGTGTGGCCGGTGCCCAAACCAGCAGCCCTTGCTGGTGAACAAAAGCCTGGCCATGTGACCTTGCCTGGCCACGTGACCTTGCCTGGCCATGTGACCTTGCCTGGCCACGTGACGTTGCCTGGCCACGTGACCTTGCCTGGCCATGTGGCCTCAGCTCCTCACACAGCAGAATTAAAGCCAAGGTGAAACTGAGGCACATACACCTTACTGACCGACCAACCAACCCAAGCAAATTTATGGTTGGATTACAAATAGAGCATTTTAGGAGTTGTCTGAATAGAAATATGTTTTTGGTTTTTATTTGAAATGCTACTTTGTAAGTCTCCATTTATCTGGATGTGCTAGTTGGTAGGCTATGACCCTATGCTGATTACTGCATCATGAGGGTGTGCGGTTACTTGGGGCTCCCCTTGCCCTGGCCCTTGTCGCCAGTCTCCATATGGGCCCAGGGCTGGCTGTTCCCTGTCTCCCTGAGGGGCGATGTGATTGGTTAAATCTGTAGGATCTGCAGGGTTATTGCACCCACTCAATTTGCTGTTTAACTGCAGTTGTCCTGTCTGGAAGTGGGGCCGATCATACCCACCTCGTAGAGCTCCCATGAGGATTAAGTAAGTTCGCCTTCATGCAATGTTTAGAACCATCCTTGGCAGAGTGAGTACACTATGTGTGCATTAGGTATCATTACTGCCCAACTTCTCTAGCAGACGTGGACAGGGCAGAGAGGTGGCCCTTCCCAGGGGAAAACTTCCTTCTGATCTCTGGGATGTGGTCCTAGAGCTGAGATTCTTGGAGGAGGCAGGGTGAGCTGGGAGAAGAGGTCCTGAGGTTCCCACAAGAGAAGGGGCTCAGGCCCATTCACAGCAGCACGATCTTTGCGTGCGTCCCTTTCGGAATCTGGTTCTCACCTGCACAGGAAGACGGCAATGCCTGTGGGGTGGGCGCTTGGCGTTTCAGATCCAGGTGGCCTTGATGAGGCAGCACAGTCCGAAGTGCTTGGGTGGACAGGCCGGCATCACCCCGATCCCTTTAGAACTGGGAAAACAGGTGATGGTCAGAGACGATCTGCTAGACGTCGGGCCCAAAGACCAAAAGAGCCTGGCTACAACCTGGCTTCTGTTCATATGCTTGCAGAGAGCATGTCTGGGCCACTTAGAGCCCCCAAATCTCCTGGTCAGTGTCCTCTGGGGCTGGGGGAACAGGCCATGAGCAAATTCTGGGGGCCCTGAATCGCCTGTGTGTCTGTCCTGTTCATCCACACAGATCTGTCCTACCTGGGCTCCTTCCCAGGCCCCTCCAGTCTGCTCCAGCATCTGCTCAGAGTCTCCTGCACCCCACTACCCGTGGGTGAGGCGTTTGTCTGCTGCTCGGAGGGGCAGCTGCTCTTCCTCGGGGCCTCGCTGCAGCGCTTGCTTCTGGTTTGGGGATTTGTACTTTCCAGAGGCAACGCTAAAGAGCGGTGCTGTGTGATCATTCCAGGGACAACAGACCGAGCTTGACTCTTCGTTCTGTCACTTGTTAGCGTGTACCTCTGGGCAGGTTGCTTTGCCTCTCTGCGCCTCAGTGCCTTCAACATTCAATGAGGGGACCTGTTGAGTGTGGGAGTTACAAGGATTGGGAGTGATCCACGCACGTTTCCTGTGCAGTGCTTAACACGCGGTCGGTGTTCAGTACATGGAGGCTGCTTTGTGCTTTGTGCCTGTTGCTGTTATTATCATTTATAACGCCCAGTGTGCTTCCAGGATCACGGGAAGCAGGATCATGCAACCGTGAAGGCTCATGGAAGGCCATTCTATCTTAGGGTGCCCTGGGGCCAGACTTAATCTGGCATTCAGCCAAGCTGAATTTGGACCTAAAATTCTGAGTGGAGCACTCACCAGAATTTGGCCTTCCTCTGATCTCCAAGCGCTCTTCCAGAGGGGAGGGCAGAATCAATCCTCGGTGCAGAATTCACTGCTTTCGGCTCTCAGCGTCAGCCTTCAAATCACACAGGTGTCCACAAAGAGAGCTGGCGCCGTCTAAATACTCAATAATTCCCAGCGACAGTGATAATGACCATCCTAGCATAAGGACGGTAATAGCAGGCTTCAAAAGGCCCTCACACTGACTACAGATAGGTGTAATCACACGCGCTCCATGGTGCCACCGGGGCTGTCGTGTTTTTGCGAGCAGGTCTGACCCAAATGCAGAGACAGAAATTCTGTAGAACTTTTGGAGGAAGAACAGGCACACAGCTCCTGAGCGCCCTCCCCCAGTGCCGGAGTCCGCAGAATAGGAGTCTGTCTTTGCCACAAGGGTGCTGGCTGAGGGGCAGCACCAAGCCTGGGTCACCACTGCCTCACCAGCTTTCGTGTCAATGGCTGGTAGCATTTCCCTGAGGAATCGCTCCAGGCACCTTGGTATATTTCTTCATATCACCAGATAGATTACAGGGCCTCTATTGATTTTGTGGTTTCATGTGTGAAAGATCTAATCTTAATCCTCCATTGTTCATTTTCTTTAACCTTTTAATAACAGGGTTGGGAGGCAAACCGTCAGGATGGAAATCATTTCAGAGGCGCGTTGTCATAAATAAATGCCACAGACTGTTTTATTTTATGGGGGCAGCCATATTTTTTGAAATAATAATAATGATAAAATTTGTACGGTGTATTACCGTTTACAAAGCACTTCCCTGCATCAACTCATTTAATCCTGACAGCAGTCCTGATAGGCGGGAGTGGTTTTATTTACTTTGATTTATTTATTCTCCGAGCCTTTCCACAACTTGAGTTATGAGTACGATCTGTGGGTCACAGATGAGGAATCTGCATTGCCCGAGGTCACCAGCTCTCTGAGCCCGCCAGCCCTCCTGCCGCTGGGTGTTGCCATCTAACCTTGGATGCAAGAGGTCAGCCCCTCCCCTTTCGTTTCTTCATCTACAAAACAGGCCTGAAGCCACCTTTCAGGGATTTTGTAAATATTAATGATGATGTGTATAAACTACCTTCACAGTATCTGGTACCCAGAAAGAGCATCAGTGAAAGCTTTTATAATTAAAATAATCATTATATCAATTTTTAATAAAGGTATGATTTAACTGGAGGGCTTTATGTCGAACTTCTCAGTTTTCTGTGCTAAACAGAAATTAGAATCTTCCGTATCCCCATGTCTTTCCTCACTTTGTAAAACTGCAGTGAATGACAGGCAGGGAGGGTCTCTCCAGGGGGCACCTGCAGGTCTCTGCTGGAGCTGGGGTGCAGTACGAGGGCCACCTGAGCATGGGCAGCTGCACCTGGATCTTCCTGTCCAGAACAGGTTCCAGCTGGTGGCCCGGGCGTCAGTGCTGCTGCTGTACCTGGCCCCAGAGGCCCTGTGTACCCTGGCCCCGCACTGAGAAGGGCAGACGTCCTCTGCGGAGCTCAAAGCAGCCACACGCCGGGAAGTGACCGGGACAGCAGGCCAGAGGGTCTGGGCCTTTGTTCCTGGCCTCGCCGCTTGCGGGCTCCGAGACTCTGAGAAAGCCGCTTCCTTCACCCGAGCTTCAACTTTCTCATTTTATTTTTTTTACTCTTTTTGAAAGTGCTTGAATTTTTTATTTTATTTTATTGGTGCCTGTTCGCAATACATGATGTTCACTTTCATCCTTCTGTCTCTAGATTCCGTTTTTCTTACCATTCTTGTTTCTCGTTCATGTTTATGATGCACAATGATTACATTCATTATGGGTAGGAGGGGCATATACCTGACACTTCCTGAGGTTCTTTGTGCCCCCTTTCACTTTCCCTACCCTCAGTGTCGTAGCCCCTTCCCATCTGCAAAAGATCTGTTTTTCTGCTTCCTTTTATAATCTTTTATTTTTCTTTTTATCTGTACTTTGGATTACTCAAATGAGAGAAACCATATGGCATTTAAGCTTGTGTGTCTGATTTATTTCGCTTAACATTTTGCTTTCAAGCCAGGCATGGTGACTAATGCCTGTAATCCCAGAACTTGGGAGGCTGAAGCAGGAGGATTACTGTGAGTTTGAGGCCAGCCTGGGCTACGAAGTGAGTTCAAGTTCAGCCTGAACTGCACAGCAAGACCCTGTCTCAAAAAGACCAAAAAAAAAAAAAAAAAAAAAAGCTTCAAGATGCATTCACTTTCCTACAAATGTCTCAAATTTATACTGCTTTATAGCTAAGTAGTATTCCATTATGTCACATTTTCTTCATCCATTCATCTATTGATAGACAGGCAGGCTGCTTCAAGACTTAGCCATTAGGAGTTGTGCTGCCATACACAAGGGTATGGATGTACCACTGTTACATGATGTCTTACTCTTTCCGGAAGGCACCTGTAAGGGGAATCACTGGGTCAAATGGAATTTCTGCTTTTATTTTGGTGAGAAATATCCATACTGATTTTCATAATAGTTACAGTACTTCACATTCCCCCCAACATTCTCACTGCAGTCATGCCAACACTTGTTATGATTTGATTTCTTGATGACTGCCACCTTTCTGGCATAGGATGAAATCTAATGTTGTTTTAATTTGCATTTATCTAATGGCCAGAGATGCTGAATATTTTTCATATGTTTCTTGACTAACTGTTCTTCTTCTGAGAAATGCTTATTCATTTCACTTGCCCATTTTTTGACTGGGTCTTTTATTTTGCAGCGTTTAATTTTTTTGTTTTTTATAATTCTAGATCTTAGTCCTTGTCTGAAGACTGGCAGGCAATTTTTCCCTCTCTGCGAGTTGCCCCTTCACTCTGCTGTTTTCTGTGCAGAAGCTTATTAATTTGATATAATCCCATTTGTTGATTCTTGCTGTTATTTCTTGTGCTACTAGAGTTCCGTTCAAAAGTCTTTGCCAACACCTATGACTTCAAGAGTTATATCTATTTTATTTTTCAGTAGATTGTTTCTGTTTCAACATTTAGATCTTTGATCCATTTTGATCTTAGTTTACGACAAGGTGAGAGATGGGGGTGCAGTCTTCAATCTTCCGTATAAGGAGAGTCAGTTTGGCCGGCATCACTTGCTAGAGAGGCTACCTTTCCTCCAGCCTAGGTTTTTGGTCCCCTGGTCAAAGATCAAGTAGCTGAATGAGGCTAAGCTTCTTTCTGTATCCTCTGTTCTATGCCACTGACCCTCATGTCCGGTTTTGTGCCAATAGCAGGCCATCCTTACCTCTGTAGCTTTGTTATAGGACTTCAAGTCAAGTTATTGTGATATTTCCTCCTTTGCTCTTGTTGCCCAGAATTACTTTTGCTACTCTGGGTATCTTACAGTTCCATGTGAATTTTAAAACTGCCTTTCTCTATTTTTGTGAGGTTTGCTGTAGGTATTTTGATTGGGAGTGCATTAAATCTATATAGAATCAGTTTTGTAAGTATGGCCATTGCGACGACATCAGTTCTTCCTATCCAGGAACAGGGGAGCCTTTCTGTTTTTAATGTCCTCTTTGATCTCTTTATTCAAAGTACTATGGTTTACATTATACTGGTCTTTTACTTCCTTGGTTAGGTTAATTTCTAGGTATTTAATTTCTCTCGATGCTTTTGTAAATGGCATTAGTTTCCAGTTTCTTTCTCAGTGAGTTAATTATCAGTGTTCAAGAATGCTACTGATTTTTCCATGTTGGTTTTATGTCACATTGCTGAATTTGGTTATTCTAGGATTCCTTTGGTGGAACTTTTTGGGTCTTCTATGACTTCTTTTCCTACACATATTATTTTTATATCTTTCCCTTGATGATTGGTCAGCTAATATTTTGAGGAACTATGTTGGACAGGAGTGGTGGTAGTGGGCATCTTTGCCTTGTTCCTGATTTTAGAAGGAAAGCTGTCAATTTTCCCCATTTAATATGATGTTGGTCATTGGTTGGCCACAAATGGCTGTTATCATATTGAGATAAGGTCTTTCTATACCTATTTTCTTCAAGATTTTTTTTTATCATAAATGGTTGTTGAATTTTGTCAAAAGCTTTTTCTGCATCTATTGATATGATCAAGTGGTTTTTTTCTATCTATGTGGTGTATCACGTTTACTGAACTGCATGTTTTAAACATCTTTGCAATCCTGGGATGAAACCTACCTGGTCATCCTTTTGATGATTGCTGTATTCTATTTGCCAGTATCTTATCGAGGATTTTCACATCTATATTCATTAAGGAGAATGACCTGTGGTTTTCTTTTTTGCTTAGGTCTTTGTCTTGTTTTGGATTCAGAGTGATGCTGGCTTCCTGAAATGAGTTTGGCAGACTTCTTTTCTAATTTCATTGCAGAATCTGAGTACAGTATACCCCTGTGAATTTGTGGTTCAGGGTTCACAGCCTCAGTTGTTCATGGATCTTCCTTAGAACCAAATAGTTGTATAACCCCCTGCAATTTTGCTGAAACCTCTGCAATTTCATGGAAACTGCAAATAGTCTCTACAATTTTTTTTGGTGGGAGGTTTGCAAGTAGCCAATCCGAGAGCGTTATTCAGTTTTACTTGCTGCTGATTGGTTGTTGCCCTGTAACCTGTGTCTGGCACACGCCCCAGCATTCCCGCATCATAACTGGTCACTGAGCCACATGTAGTATCTCTAGTGCTCTCAGTTTTGTTCCTCTTAAAGCCCTAAGATCCTTAAGATGCCACCAAAATGCCCTGCAATTTCTAAGGCTTTATTAGTACAGTGTTTTATTAAGTTAAATGACACAACTGCAAGAGATATAGCATAAACTACAAAACTGTAACATAGGCATTTATAGACATTTTTCTGACCATATCTGAAATTTGTGGTTTTTCATAATTTTCAGTATCTTTAAGAATGAAACCCTCACAAATTTTGGGGTCCATTGTAATGTAGAATCCAATAATGAATCCATCAGGTGCTGGGGTTCTCTTAGATGGTAAGTTTTTTCTTTTACTTCCCCAATTTCATTGCTTGTTATTGGATTTTTTATGTCTACTTGGTTTAGTTTTGGTAATCTGTATGAATCTAGTAATCTGTCCATTTCTTTAAGACTTTCCAATTTGGTGGAATACAATTTGTCATAGTAATTACTATTTTCTGAATTTTGGGAACGTTCATTGTGATTTCACCTTTTAAACTGTAATGCATTGATGTGAATCTTTCCTCTCTTTATTTTGCTAAGTTTGTCTAAGGGTTTACTGATCTTGCCTATTTTTTCAAAGAACCAGTTCATTGTTTTGTTGATTCTTTATATTTTTAGTCTCAATTTAGTTTCCACTTTGATTTTTTATAATTTACTGCCTTAAATTGGGTTTTGCTGTGGATTGTGGTTGCTTTCCGAGTACCTTGAGGCTCATCACTAGGTTATTTGAGCTTGCCTTGCTTCTGGAGTGTGAGCGCCGCTGCAGTAAACTGCTCTCAGCGCCGCCTTCCTTGTGTGCCGCTGGCTCTGGTGTGCCGTACTGGAATTGCCTCTGGACTCCAGACACTGTTTAGTCTCTTCCTTGGTTTCTTCTGTGACATACTGGGTACACAGGAGTGTGCTATCAGGTTTCCAAGTGTTTATGAACTTTCTGTTGTTTCTTCTGTGATTGACTTCTAGTTTCAATGCACAATGGCCTGATAGTAAACACGGGGAGATTTTTATTCTTTTGTACTTATTTAAGCAGGCTTTGTGAACTGGATATAGTCTATTTTAGAGAAAGCCCCATGTACTGCTGAGGAGAATGTGTATTCTGTTGCAGTAGTGGGGTAGAACACCCTACTACTACATATTAAGTGCATTTGTTCAAAGGTGTGGTTCAGCCCTGATCTTTCCTTGTTGATATTTTGTTTAGTTGATCTGTTTGTTTATGAAAGTGTGGTACTGAGATCACCCACTATGATTGGACTGATGTTTATTTGATCATTTATGTCTAACATTGCTTGTTTAATGATGATATGTGATCTGGTATTTGGTGCATATATATTTATAAGTGTTATCTCTTCCTGTTGTATTGTTTTCTTAACTAGTATGTAGTGACATTCTTTGTCTTTTCTTATCAATTTTGGTTTATGATTTACTTTGTCTGAGAGTCAAATTGGTATCCCTGCTTGCTTTTGAGGTCCTGGCACATGGAATATTATTTCTATTCTTTGTGCTTCAGTTTGTGAATATCTTTTTGGATTTGATGAGTTTCTTGAATGCAACAGATGTTAGATTCTGGTTTTTGATCCAGTCTACCAATCTATGCCCTTTAATTGAGATACTGAGGTCAATAGCATTGAGAGTTATTACTGAAAGGAGGTAATTTATTCTTGATGTTGTATTCTTTTCTGTTAATGATTTTTTTTATTTTCTTGGTTTTTTGTTTGTTTATTCATCTATTTGCCTTGCTTGATATATTCATTACATCTGAAGTTTTGGGCTTGTTGGTTTCATTCTCAGAGATTCTTGAGTATTTCCTGGTGTGCTGGTTTGGTGTTCATGTATCTCTTTATTTGTTCTTTTTCATAAATTGTCCTTATTTATCCATCTACTTTGTGAGAAAATTTTTCAGGATATTCTATTCTAGGCTGGAAATTGTTTGCTTTTAGTACTTAAAATACTTTACCCCAAGCTCTCTGGGACTTTAAAGTTCGTGTTGAGAAATCTGCTGTAATCCTAGTGGGTTTGCCTTTGCACACAAGTTTTTTCTTTACTCTGATAGCTCTTAAGAGTCTCTCTTTTTGTTGGTCAGCTGGAGTTCTGACTAAGAAATGCCTGAGGAGCTTCTTTGTTCATCGTAGTTGGTGCTCTGTAAGTCTCATTTACCTGTGTGTTGAAATCGTTCCTCATACTTGGAAATTTTTTTATTATGACTTCTGTAAACAAATTTTTTATTCCATGTGTACCATCTTCTCACTCCTAACTCCAGTTAGGCTTTAGTTGGTCTTCTTAGCCTCATCTAGTAGCTGTTTGTATTGGGGTGTCCTTGATGGGGCTGAGTCTGGTGTTTGTGATTGGTTTGTTGTTGGCACTGGGATTGACAATGTGAGTGCTGCACCCACTCAGGGGTGGAGCTGAGATCCAGTGTAAGGGAGGCAGGTCTTCTTGCTTGCTTCCACCGTCTCTCTCTCTCTCTCTCTCTCTCTCTCTCTCTCTCTCTCTCTCTCTCACCAGCACACCTTGTATTTGGCGGCCGCCATGAATGGTGGCCCTGCCACACCATGCTGCCTTGGAGCCACCTGAGTATGGACTGAAACCCTCAGAGAACTGTAAGAAATAAACCTTTCCTTCCGTAATTTTGGATGTCAGGTATTTTGTCTTGGCAATGAGTGAAAAGTAACTAAGACACTGTTGGAATAGTTTTTCTTGTCCTTTTATCATTTTTAAGGCTTCTCAGACTGATTTTTTTTGGTTTACTATTTTGTCCTTGATTTCAGAAACCTCATCATCACACTGGTCATTTCTACAATTTGTGAATTCTGTACAATTTTTAGTGTTTCTGATACTTTCTTGGGGTCTATATCTTTAGTAAATTTGTCATTCGTGTTTTGAATCACTTTGGTCAGCTCTTTCAATTTTTTATTTTCCCATACCTAATGAATTCACAAGCCTCTGCTACCTGGTGTTTGCTTTTCTTTCCGTTGTTGCTCTTGGATTTATCTTGAGAGAGTTGAGAGAACTTGGGAGCCTTTTGTTGCTTTGTTTTCCCACATCCCCCCGCCCCATATTCTTTTTTTATTTTTTGGTACTGAGGTTTGAGGACAAGTAGAGTGAGAAGAGACAGTTGATAGCAAAATCCTTTTAGTTAGATTTTACCTACCAGCGGTGTGTGTGTTGCTCTATTTGTCCAGAGACAGTGTGCCTCCATCCCTTCAGCTGTTTAATTTAAATGGTTTGGGCCCTGTCACTCTGCTGTGAGCAGAGAATTACTACTGGTTATAACGGTATCAACAGACCCAATAATACATCACTTATATGTGTTAAACCTTGCATTTACACTTTTACCCTTTATCGATACTCTTTACAGCCTGTAATATTTTGTTATTAGCAGTCAGTCTGTGATGTGGAAGAAGAGAAGGGAATAGATGGAGGTAGGGGTGTAAAAGGAGTGTAAGTCAGGGTAAGGAGAGGTGGATAGGTGTTATGGCTCGTATCTAGATGTGCCCCAAAAGCCTCATGTGGTCATAGGTGCAGCTTTGTGGAGGTGGCCGGATCTAGGGTGTGTGATCTGGGACTAAGGATGCTCCACCCTGGGTGTAGGTGCTCCCCACCCAAAGGGAAAAAGAATGCACCTGGGAGAGAGTTTTAGTGTGAATGACTTCTGCACTCCCTCTGGGACATGCACTCTGACTTTAGCTCCCCGGACTGAACTCCACTGTCACATTCTGTTTCACAGCTTCCTCTGGCCGCTCTTCAGTATCATGGAAGCAAATGCATCCCTGTCCTCCCTTCCTTTCCTTTCCTATGAGAAAATGCATCATCTTTTAGTTTAAGCCCTGGGTCTCCTCTCTGTAAAAAATCCTAAATTCCTGACTTGCACAACTCGGTACATGCTATTCTCTGTCTGCGTGAACTTCCTACTCAGACCTCCATTCTCTGCTGAGCTCACATCGCCCACTCCAAGGCCCATCTCACATGCCCCTCACCTTGGAAAGGCCTTCCCCTGCTGTCCCAAGAGGAGCAAGCATGCCCTCCTTGGCCCGACGGCACCCTCTAGGACAGAGGGTGCTAGTTAGCATGTGCTCTCTGCTGTAACTCCCTGGCTGCCGGTCGCTCCTTCTCTCTGCCTCTGTGTGCTTCTCCCAAAGAGGGCAAGTCCTCATCATCCTGATGTCCCTGCACTTGTAGGGGAGACCTATGACAAAGTTACTGCCTCGCTGGTAAGACCCCTACCAACCCAGCTTTTATTATTCACTGTTTCTCTCGTTCCTAGACCCCCACTATTTCAGAACATTGAAAAGGGCATGATTCCTATCACCCAACCTCTTCGTTGTACTTAGAAACTGAGGCTTGGAGAGGTATAATTTACCAAAGGCTGACCAGCTATGCAGATGCTGATATGCAAATCAACTTCAGAGTCTCTCATTCTAGTCCAGGCCCTTCCTCTCAGTTCTACTCGGTCGGTCAACTGCATGTGCTACTCGCTTACCAAGTTCCAGGAGCTGTGCTTTGTGTAGGGCAGTGGAGTCTATGTGACATGGTTCCTGCTCTGGGAGCATATGGTCTACTGGGGAAGCAGAGCCCCTCACCTATGCCATCCACCAGGAGGGTGTGTGCCCGCTGACGCATGGCTGTACCAGCCATTTCATGAGAATAGCGCAGAAACTGGCTGGGCGCCCTGCTGTGCCCTCTCCTGCCCGGAGCTGCCCCTGTCCCTGGCTCCGATCCTGTGCTGCATTCTAACTGTAAGAGCTGCGCCTGTCCACCTTCTTCCCTGTTTCAGGCTTAGCTTGCTCCCTCTTGGAGCTTTGCATGCAGGGTCTGTCATGACCTTGAGGCTCTCTCAAGCTGGCTCTTCCCTTCCCCTGACAGAGACTGCTCCCCACCGCCACCTTTCACCATTCCCCCAGTGGATCTCAGCACTCGCTGTGAAGCTCACTTGATATGGACAGTCACAGGGACATCGCCCTGTGATAACTTTCTCGAGTCTCTGGCAGGTTGGTTTTCTGTTGGTGGAGAAGGAATCTGCTAAAGCACATCATTCTTAGGGTGATGGTTTTCAGTGCAGCAAAACCGTAACATCATTTGCAAGAGCCAATCCTTTCTCTGCCTAAAATGCCATCAGCACGAATTTCAGGTGGCTTTGCAGCCCCTGACTTTGTGAGTAATCTCATGTGGAGTTTGCTAAAGCCTCTGCCTCATGATCCATAAACCAGATGCTTCCACCCAGCTAACATGCTATTGTTAGTGGTAAATCTCTTCCATTAACACCACAGAAATGAAGCTCTCTGTCCTCTAGCCAGGAAAATCTGGAATGAGCTGGGGTATGAACTGAGCATTGTGGAAGTCCGGTGGATCCCAAGAGAGATGGGGGGATGGTCACCTCACCTGTACTTTCTGTAGGAAGCATGGGGTGGAAAAGGAGCAAGGCATTTGCAATCTGTGACACAGGATTCAGATTCTGGCTGTACCACTTATCTAGAGAGCGTGTTTTCTGACCTTGAGCTTCAATGTCTACTGTTACAAATGCCAGGCAATATGTGAATACACATATTCATAGGTCTCTTATGACACAGGAGAAGAATGTAGGTGTACTAACTCCTTGTTCCAAATTCTAACCCCTGTAAAAAATAAAAAGAGGTGATTATAGAGAGGTGGGAAGAAGGGGTGGGTGGGGGAAAGCAGCGTTGAGTGGTGGAGATCGGTCATCGGCTGGCTAGCGGGGAGACTCCCAGACTAGGAGGAGAGAGCATGGCCTAGGAACAGGTCTGATGGCTGCAGCCCTAGGAAACAGACAGCTAGGACATGCCTTGCTCAGAAAGCACGCAGAGGTGGCTGAGGGGACTGACTTGGGCCAGAACTCTAGTCGCTGTGATGGGGGGTGACCCAGTTCCCAGGGGGATGGGCTTGGCTCCAGGGAGCAGGTCAGAGCCCAGGCAGACCTACCACGATCTGGGGAAGACACTGGTCTCCCCGAGGCATGCAGAGGACGTCACATGCTGACGTAACACTCCAGTGTGGAGGTGGGCTCTCAAGGGCAGGATCCAGAAGCAAGCCTGTGTGAAATGCTAGACTCACCCAGGTGCAGTGGGCCAGATAACATGGAACCACAGAAGGTCTTAGAAATCTGCCATACACTATTTTTTTGTTTTCACAGTAGCAGAGATTGAACCCAGGTGCATGTGCTAGGCAAGTGCCCTGCCACAGAGCTGTACCCCCAGGCCCCTCTATTTCGAGATAGGGTCTCATTTAAGTGGCTTGTGCTGAACTTAAACCTGTGATCCTCCTGCTTATGCCTCCCAAGTAGCTAATACCACAGGTCCTCCAGCACCTCACTTTGTCAGATACTGTTAAAGATGGACTTCAAAGAAGAGAGACCAGATGACCACTTAGCAGGCTACTGCTGCTGGATAGTGGGGTGCAGAAGAGGGGTTGGATGGACGTGCATGGTCTCCTCTATGAACGGCTGTAGGAGGCTCAACCAGCACAGAGGCCACACAGGCATCAGGTGACCCCTGCCCCTTGGTGCAGTGTAGAGGGCCCAGGAGAGTGGAGAACAGGATCACAGATGCATATTCCATAGCTGAATTTCCGGCTCCTCTGCTGGGCCTTAGCGTCTTCACAGGAAGGGTGGACCAGGGACCCCCCTTCACCCTGAGAGAGGATCATCAGAGAGGTGGTCCAGAGGGAGGGCCGAGCCGCCCCTGCTCCTCACCCCACGGACCTCAGACCCTTTATTCCACTAAGGTCAGTGCAGTGTTGACCAGGTAGAAGGCACTGCCGGAGCACTAGCTCACTTGTTCCTCATTATAGTGCGAGCCCGGTCCCTGCCCCGCAGGTGAGGACGCAGCAGCTCAGAGAGCCCACCCTCCCAATGCCCTCAGTGCGGTGACAGAGCTGGCCCTGGGAATCTGCGCTGCACCGAAGGCTCCTGTGCCTCACCACAGGAACCCTGCATTCTGATTTCATTGCCTAATAGGTTCTTATTTCTGCGAAAAGAATAAAATGGAAGGCATACATAAAACCTGGATTTCTGCAGGTTTTTTCCTGTGCATACCGATGAATACATGTATTTACATAACCAAACTAGGCCCATAATATATGCATGATTTGACACTTTGCTATATTGAATTACTGTATGGTGTGCAATGGGATAAAATGTAGGCTCCACAGCATTATTTTAATGGCTACTGAGCTCACATTCGTAAACTTACACTGATTGACTAGGAAGGCGAATGTAAAAGACGCGGTCCCTGTCTTCAAAGAGTGTGCTCTTGGTCATGCAGCCGCAGCAACCCATTCTATGGTTAACAACACTTAGTCTCATGTGATGGGAAATTTACATTTCTAACTTTTCCCTTATTATACATAATGAGTGAAGGACACCTTAAAAAATACTTGTTCACTACCATGAAAATTTACAACTTTTGAATTCGATTCTTCTACATGGAATTACCATGTCGAAGATTATGCCGTTTAAAGAACTTTAACTTCAAACCTTCTTGAATCAAACCCTAAAAGTATTTAAATGAGCCTGTTTTCTCAAATCCTCACCAGTATAATCACCCTTCTAATTACTGCCAATCTAAGAGGCAAAACTTAATTGTGTTTTAACTTGGGTTTCTTTGACTGTAAAAGTGTGTGCATTCAGAAACACTTTGTGGCCACTAAACTGCTGGAAACATACAGTAAACAGGAAGAAAAATCTTCAAGCAGTGCAACAGAGACGAGAGGAGAAGTGTGATTCCTCCCACCCAAGGCTTGTCTCTAACATTACCACCTGCGTAACGTACGGCACAGGGTCAGGGTTTTATTTTCTCAGCCAACAGAACAGCAATGGCGAAACTCGTAGAGACTGTGGTGATAACCAACAGCCGGCTGTGCCCCGCGTGCTGCAGGTTTGCCTCCACTGTACACAACAGTGCGCGGCACACAGGAGGCACTCAGTAGATTATTTATTAAATGAGTGTTTTTCCGAATATGATACATTTTCTATGATCCATAAACATCTATGCTCATACTTTGTACAAAAACAGAGGTGGGAACTCACCAAACCCACTATTTAAAAATATCTTTGATGTTTCATTTCAGCATATTTATTTCATTCGTTTAAAAATGCCACAGAGTCCCACGGCTCACTCAATGTGGTCTCTACTGATGGGACACTTAGTTGTTTCCCATTTCTTGCTGCTATTATTATTATTATTATTATTATTATTATTAGGTACCAGGGATCGAACTCACAGCCTCGTGCCTGCCAGGCAGGCACTTACACCACTGAGTTAAGTCCCAGCCCTCTTGCTATCAGAGTTTTTTGTATTTATTCCTCTGGAATTGTTCGTTAACGTCCTTGGCCAACTTTTCTGTAAGACTTTTTCTATAAACATTTAGGAGCTTTCTGTATATTCAGGATAACAAAACTTTGTTTACAATGTATGCTGTCTTTTCCTAACTTCCCATGACCTTTTGAAAACTGAATTTTATTTTTTACTTTGATTGATGTTGTACAGTTGCTGTATGGTGACTGAGCCAGAGTCTCAGGCTAGCTGACAAGGACGCTGACCCCGAGCTCCCTCCCCAACCCCTTCCCTAACGTGTCATCTTCAGAAGGACCGCTCCATGCCGCTGGGCTGGCCTTCAGCTTCAAACCTCCCTCATCGCCCTCCAGACATGTACCACCACACCTGGCTCCACGGCATCTCTAAATAGACATTTTCAAGAGCTTAAATCTACCCATAGTTTTGTAAATATATATTGTCTACATTCGCCATTATACTTAGGGCACCAATGTGACACACTTTTCTAGCTATGAATTTTCATAGGTATGTAGCTGAGTATGAAACATTTAAGCTATAAAATTGAGAGCATGATTGGAATTACATTAAATCATAATTAGAAAAAACTGATGATTTGCATAACATTGGATCTTCCCCTCTCAATTCATTTGTTTACTTTACACCATTTGACAAGTTTGCTAGTTTTGTAAGTTTTTCATCTTGATTTATTTATTTTTATTTATTTATTTATTTTGGTCCTTTTGAGATAGGGTTTCACTATGCCGTTCAAGCTGACCTTGAGCTCACTTTGTAGCCCAGGTTGACCTCGAACCAAAGCAATCCTCCTGCCTCAGCCTCTCGAGTGCTGGGATTACAGGCGTGTGCTACCATGCCCAGCTCCTAAAGTTTTTGTCTTGATTACTTCTTTAGTGTTGCATTAAGTTTATTCTGGGTATTTTATCATTATTATCACTAATGAAATCTATTTTCTTGGTAAGTTTTCCAAAGGGTTATTTATAGTAACATAAAAATATTGACTGCTTTACTTCTCTTGTTAGTTCTGTTTCTGAAAGGCATTTCCCATTGGAAAATACTGTGTACGCACGCTGATGATCTGCCCCTTTTACGCTGTGAAAGCTGACAGAATCCAAGTGGAGTCACTATTGTCACGGCCTGGAGATTTTATATAGACACATGCAGGAGCGAATCTGGTGCTGCACCTAATACTGACAACAGGAATTGTCATACAGACTCGGTCACAGCCGCCGCCTCGCAGAAAGCCGCTGGAATCTGGCTCCGAAGGCGCTTCCGTGAGGACGTCTGTCCAGTATCTGGTGCTCAGCCTTGGACTTTTGTCAACCCTTGCACGCCCTTTCCATTCATCTTTGTGGCCAAGGATCACGGTCTGCGCAACTTGAGCACACGTTCTCCTTCTTCCTTCGACAGTTTCCTTCGGTCTCCCGCTGTGAGCACCCTCACAGTCTCCAGGACTCTGCTTCCTCCCACCGGAGAATCATTAGTCTGTAGAGAGCCCCTGTTTGCTATGTAGGTAAACACCCGATTTCCTTTCCTGTATGTGCTCACGGCACTGCCTCACATGTTAGAGCCATGTAGAATGATAGAGGCTGTAGGTGCCCTTGACCGCTCATCTCCGTGAGGACACCCCCGGCGTCACTACCACGCCTCACGGCACTCACCCGTTGGGACAGATGTGCTTTACCATGTGAAGGGAATATGACTGCAAGTCTAGTTTCCAAATCTTTTTTCTTGAAGAGATTAATAAATCTATCAGTTGTCTTTCTGGCATCCACTATGAGAGTTTCTCTTGACCTGTTAATTGCATTTGAAGATCAACTTTATTTGGTGATGATTTATAGATGTGTTTGATTAGTTAATATTTAATTTAGGAATTCCTGATTAACCATTAGAAAGATTAGGCTACAATTTGTACAACTTTTTTTGATGTTTTCTTTTTCTAGCTTAGAAATATGAATTGAGAAATTAGTTTCTATGTGCTATTCAGCATCTTAAATAGTGTATCATTGTGTGGTTTCATTCTCCAGCCACCCGGGGCACACCACGCTCACGGCCTGGGCGGGGCTGCTAATGTCCTCCCCGCCAACACTGTGGCCCACCTCCTCATAGTGAGCTCCACCCACTTCCGCTCATCTTGCCGCCCAGCAGTGCCCCCTGCTGGCCCTCGTCCCGGCGCCCGGGCTGCATCGCCGCACGCCTGGCCTTCAGTAGAATCCACCGCTCGTTCCTTGTCTGGGAACCTACTCCTCCAGGACAGACACGCCTGCATATTCAAAGTGCTCTCTGAATCTCTGGTGCCCATTTATAAGACCAGGCACGTAGCATAAGTGTAATAACTCTGCTTGACGAGTAAGTCCATGACACAATTTCTCTTTAAACTTCGCCAGTGAAATAAGTTCAAAGATACATGTGTATACAGTCACATACACTTCCTTGCCTTTCTTTGACATTAAAATAGAGATAATAATCACTCTCCGACATTCTGCACAGTTTTAGTTACCGTCCTAGGATAACAGATGTGAAAAGGTGAAGCGGAAAGTAAAAGAAATTACAAAAATAATAGCTGTCAGATGTTCTTTGCTGTTAAACATAGGCAACACACACTGAACCTTTACTACGGCCTGGGTGTGGAATTATCAAAAATGTCTCTCATCACAGCCCTCAGTCTGATGTGCGAGTGAAATGAATCTTGGAGAGTCCATGTGACTTCGTGGGGTTAAACAGCTGGCAAGTTGTAGAGCCAGAGTCTAAACCTGGTCTCTGAATTCAGGGTTCACGATCTGAAAACTGCTCCACCCTGGCTTTCTAGTAGAAACAATATGTTCCACTTAAGAAAGAGATGAGCGATGAGCAGAGGGTGGAGACTTGGTTAGATGCTTTACTTTCCAGGTGCTGCCTCAGTTGAGAGCCAATAGAAAGTAAGAAAACTAGCATATTTAGCTACCTCCTCGACTGCTGCATCATTTGTCTTGCTTTTGATGAAAGAGGCCTTATCAAGTGAGGTTTCTCTTCGTTTATGCTATAGTGTTGTACCCTAAAGGGATAAATACAGATTGTGTGGCGACTGTTCTCTCTATGCAGATCAGAAATGGCATGCGATAGGTAAGCAGAAACAACTCCCCTTTAATAACTAAGTCCTGAGATCCTTGAGCTGGGCCCGAGCCATGGGTGAGTGACTCTGACCTGTGATGTGAAATGAGGGGGACCTCATGGCCCCCTCCACCCCCTAAAGGTGAGGTGCGAGCGAGCTGCTGGAGGTACAGTGGGAAGAAAGACAGCTTGGCGTTCTCCTCTTGACAGTGTGTCAGCTCTAAGACCTGCTGATTCAGTCTCCAGCCATTTCTGCTTCTTCCCCACTCCAGGCTGTGACCCCAGTGTGAGTGACAAGTGGCATGAGGTCGTTCAGAAGACGAAAGACCCAAGTCACCAGAGGCCGCCGTCTGCAGGAATATTTAGACACTTTCCGCTTGGCAATCATTAGCATTCTTCAGCAAAGAACGAACAGAAAGCCTGTTCAAAAGGCTCCTTCTTCAGATCTCCGTACCTTGGAAGATAAAGTGAACGTTAGGATTTTGTTTTGAAATTAATTATTCATTAGATTGGGTTAGAGCTATTATTGTTCTTGAGAATTAAACTGGATTTTCTTTTTGTTTTTAGATAACTATAGTCACTTTACTTCAGAATCAATTTTAGTACTGAATCAGTCAGGGTTAACACATGGTATGATTTTTCTGACACAATAAATACAACTTGGGATTGAACACAGAAGGGCTCAAAGTATTTCATAGAAGGTGCACGAGCAGCTCGATATTGTCAGAAGGAAGGGCGGTGCAGAAGAGAGGCTTGCGATTCAGACCCTGGGGACAGACAGCCTCTGGGGGAGGCCTTCACTCTGTTAATCCACAGCTGTTCCCTAGCTTGTTTCTGAGTTTGAGCTTCTTAGTCTATAAAGGGGAGAGCACGGTTCTTTCCCCTTGGGGTTTGCATAAAAATTTGCAAATGACAGCTAGAAAATGAGAGGTCAGAGCCAAGCAGGGTCACACAATGGTGACTGTTATTCATATTTTAACACATGTACTGAGAACTAGTCACTAAATGGCTTGCAAGCTTTACATTTGTTCATTCTCTCTGTCTCTCTTCTTAATCTTTTAGGTAACATCACTCCCATTTCCCTTGAATTTCAACATCTTTTAAAAGTGTTCAAAGCTTTGAAGGTTGATTTCAGTGAAACCTGTTTTTATTCCAGGCATTTTTCCTACTGTCGTTCTGAGTAAAACAAAAAACACTTACTGTCAAAACAACAGGGGTTTGCTCTCAAGCGCACAACGAAGGCAGATATGTCTGCGTGACTTATTTTGGCATATGCCTAGCAGTTAAATAGGAAACCTTTTAATTTGTCACTTCAAGGTTCATTTAGGATAGCAAAGTAAACCCCTAGCACTAGTTTCAGATAAACTTGAACAAGCTGGGCAGATTTATTCTCTCTTGCAAGTGTGTGTGTGTGTGTGTGTGTGTGTGTGCGTGAGCGCATACACCCTCTCCTAAGATGTCAATTAAAGAAGCAACTTTGTATTTAGCAATTTAAGATAGAAGGAGCCAGTGGATTTTTACTTTTACTTTAACCTGGAAGAACTCAAATCTAAATTATGATCAAAGATCAACTAGAGGTTTAGAAAACTGACATACGAGGTCAGTGTTTTTCAACAAATTATGTAGGCCTATTTAAAACAGTGACTATCCAACTATTTTTAAAATTGGAATCAACTGTAAGTAAAGAGACTCAAAACTGAAAGCTCAGCTCTGCCAGTTGCTAGGCCGGGATGTTAACCTCAGTTTTCTTACATCCTGGCGATAGCATTTTTTCCAGATGGACACAGAGCAGGCACGTGCAAGGCCGGGTTCAAGGTTTGTGTGTACGCAACCATTGACGCAACCATTTCCAGAAAGATGTGAGGTTTTTCTTTTCTTTTCTTTCTTTTTTCTTTTCTTTTCTTTCTTTTTTTTTTTTTTTTTTGACATCTCAGTGACCTATGGTAACTTCTCCCTATAAACTGGTGGATTATTGAATGGATAAACGGATTTATTTATAAAAGGAAATAAAAATCAAACACACACACACATATACACACAGGTACATTTTTTGTTCTTCAATACACAGAGAAGTCAAAATGCAGCTTCAGACTTTAAAACAGATGTGAACATGTAGAAAATGTGAAGGAACACAAATTCTTCCTTCCTTAAGGCCCTCACAGCAGATGACCTGGAAATGAAAGATGAGAAATCCGAGGACTGTCCAGAATAGTAATGGTGAACCTTTTAGAGACTAACTGCGCAAATTTC
>RJWM01032356.1:0-21538 GCA_004363535.1 Dasyprocta punctata | reverse complement strand
GGAAGCGTCAGGAAGGCCCTGTCCTACATTTCCCAGAATTCAGTGGGGCCTTAGGTAGCCGAAATGTGTGAGCCTGCGCACAGCCTTTTAGCCTGCATGTCCCAGGATGCAACAGAGGTGACGTTCCAATTTGTACACCTTTCATGTTTTCCATTCTCTGGCACAAGCTAGGATTATTTATAAGCTCTAGCCCCTTTTCAAGTATTACTTTTGTTTAAGTAAAGCAAATTGCAGATATGTCATTTTGCACATAAACACTTTAGTATTCACTTATTAATACTAGGGACATCATTTTGGCGGAGCGTTGTGAGTTCGAGGCCGACTTGGGCTACAACGCGAGCGCAAGGCTGGCCTGAGCAACACAGTGCGACTCTGCCTCAAAAAACTAGGGCTGGGAGTTTGGCTCAGTGGCTTAAGTGCCTGTCTGGCAGGCGCGAGGCTGTGAGTTCAATCCCCGGTGCCTCAAAAAAAAAATAGGGACATCATTTTAAAAGTCTAAACACATGATGCAATTATTCATTTGAGAAAAGTAAAAATATTGGGGCCAGGGATTTAGCTTTGAGGTTCAAGCACCTGCCTGGTAAGCGCGAGGTCGTGAGTTTAATCCCCGGTACCAAAAAACAAAGAAAAGTAAAAATATTAATAGTTTACACCCACACTCTGTTAGAAATTCCTCATTTGTCTTAAAGATGTTCATTTAGGACAAAACATTTGAAATTAGATCTCCAAAATAACCACATATTCATCGGTTATGACTATTAAATATTATTCTATACTAGCACTCTAGTAATTTATATTGCATGTTACTGAACTCATGGAAAATCACACCATTTCCCCATGCATCATGGTTCTGATCTGACTACGTCTGCAGTGCTAAAAATTGTAAGGCAAGCCGGGCGTGGTGGCGCACGCCTTTAATCCCAGCACTCGGGAGGCTGAGGTAGGCGGAGCATTGTGAGTTCGAGGCCGGCTTGGGCTACAACGCGGCGCAGGGTCGACCTGAGCTACAGTGCGACCCTGCCTCAAAAAAAAGACCAGGGCCGGGAGTTTGGTTCAGTGGCTTAAGCGCTTGCCCTTGCAGGCGCAAGGCTGTGAGTTCAATCCCTGGTGCCGGAAAAAAAAAAAAAATTGTAAGGCAATGGATCAATAAATACAAAAATTTGATATCTTTAAAATTTTTAATGTTCCATACTTGTAGAAAACCCCCTCAAAGAACTAACCCTGACTCAAGGCAACATATAGCACCCAGAGAAAACACAATTTCTTTCCACTGGAAGTAAATCCAAATCCTCGACATAGAATGATAAAAATGCAGTAACATGAGCCGGGCGTGATGGCACACACCTTTAATCCCAGCACTCAGGAGGCTGAGGTAGGAGGAGTGTTGTGAGTTCGAGGCCGGCTTGGGCTACGTGAACACAAGGCCGGCCTGAACTACATAGTGCAACCATGTCTCAAAAAACTAGGGCTAAGAATTTGGCTCAGTGGTTTAAGCGCCTGCCTAGCCGGCGCGAGGTTGTGAGTTTGATCTGTGGTGTCCCCCACAAAAGAGTAATAATAACACAGTAACATGATTTAAAATATTTATTCATTTTCTTTTCTCCATGGCACTTCCATTCCTTTCATAAGCTATCATTCTGTTTTATGTATTTCCTCTTGGATGTGTTCTTGTGAAAAATGTGTGAAACAAAGATAGATATATTTTAATAGATGGGGATTTTTTTTTTTGAAGTCTACTACGACCATCACAGAATACTGCAAGTATGATCCTGACTGAAGGAAATTAAGAAGAAAACTTCGGTGCATCAAATTGAGGCTGTTTTATAATCTAAGTAGACTTATTCAGGGCTGTCAGGGAGCCCTTGAAAAAAGGATCTTCATATTCCATTATGATCATTATTCGATAGTAAAATTATTATTCAGTATTGGCCAATGGGAATCTTTTTTTTTTTTTTTTTCCCCGGCACCGGGGATTGAACTCACAACTTCGCACCTTGTCAGACAGGCACTTAAGTCACCGAGCCAAATTCCCAGCTCTGTTTTTTTTGAAGCAGGGTGGCACTGTGTAGCTCAGACCGGCCTTGCACTCGAATTGTAGCCCAAGCCGGCCTCGAACTCACAACACTCCTCCTACCTCAGTCTCCTGAGTGCTGGGATTAAAGGCGTGCGCCATCACGCCTGGCTTCTTTGTCTTTCTTTATTCCCCATTGTTTCCCCACAGGTACCTGAGGGTCTGATCATCCCCTAGCAAATAGGAAATGTGGACTTGGCTTTTGCATACTAGCAACTAAACTCAGTGCCTCACATCTGCCAGGCAAGTGCTGTACTATTGAGCCACACCTGCTCTTAGACTGAGACTTAGTGTGAGCGACCCCTAAACCTCATCTCCTTCCCAGTCCTGATAAGGTTCACCCATCATCCCTAGACAGCAACCACCATCATTTACCTTTCTTTGATTACTACTGTCATGATTTAAAGTTTGAGGGAGTTTCTTCATGTCACAATTGAACTGCTCTAACAGGAATATATACATTGGTAGGGAAAAAGGAAAAAAAGCTTTTGCAGATAATATGATTGTCTTACAGAGACAACCCCAAGGAATTCACAGAATATCCACTTAAACTATTCAGTTTGGCAAGACTATAAGTTTTAAATAAACAGTTATAAATATTTCCTCATGCTAGCAATAAATAAATGGAAATTGAAGTTTAAAAAATAGTACCATTTAATTTAGCACCAAAAGCATGGAATTCTTATGTACAAACCCAAAATATGTGCGGAAAACTACAAGTTTCTGATGGAAGAAACCAAAGGAGTCCTAAAGAAGTTGTACCATATCTATGATTTGGAACATTTAATATTGCTACATCAATTGTTCAAATACTCATTTATACATTAAACACCACCCCCCAAAAAACTCCAAGAGTTTATTTTAAAAATTACTAAAAGGCAAACAAAACCAAATTAATTCTGAAAAAGAATGGATCTGGAAGACACACTGTTAACTTTGAGACATTAAAGCTACAAGAGCCACAGTCGTAGAGTATTTGACAAAATAACAGGCACAAAGACTAATGAAACCGGAGATCAGGGAAGAAAAACCCTACGCACATGGATTTTTCAGAAATACGTGACAGCGCCGGGCGTGGTGGCGCACGCCTTTAATCCCAGCACTCGGGAGGCTGAGATAGGCGGAGCGTTGTGAGTTCAAGGCCGGCTTGGGCTACAACGCGAGCACAAGGCCGGCCTGAGCTACATAGTGCGACCCTGCCTCAAAAACTAGGGCCGGGAGTTTGGCTCAGTGGCTTAAGTGCCTGCCCTGGCAGGTGCAAGGCTGTGAGTTCAATCCCCGGTGCCGCAAAAAAAAAAAAAAAAAAAAAAAAAAAAAAAAAAAAAAAAAAAAAAAAAAAAAAAAAAAAAAGAAATATGTGACAGCAATTCAATGCTGAAAGATATTTAAGAAGCTGGAGCCCTGAGCTGCCATACTGTTAGCTCAATAGCACCGTTCAGAGAGCCTACTTGAAGAGGTTCGAAGAGCATGCAGGGGGAAGAGCTGTCCCAGTCCTGGCCGCCATGTGACTGCAACTGAGACCTGAACAACCTGGCTGAGCCTCTGCCCTAGTTTCCATGACAGCAAAGATTGTTGTCTTAAGAGAGGAGAGAACAGTTCATTGTAAAAAAGGGATCTTAACCTCATATCCTATAAAAAGAAACTCAAATGGATTATAGTCCTAGATGGAAACTTGAAACCTTAAAATTTTTGGGTTAGATAAGTGTTCTTATGTCTCGAACTAGAAAGCATAATCCACTGAAGATAAAGACTGAACATCAAAAAATTTAAAATTAGACTGTGAAAAATACTGTTAATGAAATAAAAATAAGCCATATACTGGGATAAAATATTTGCAAATCACATAACTGACAACAGGCATATATGTAGAGCATGAAGAGAGAGAAAAAAACTACTGAAAAAGAAAAAAACCCCATCCAGTTAAAAAAATGGGCCAATATTCTAATAAAAATAAAACAGGTATACGAACAACAAAGTGTTAAGTTAAAGTCAAAATGAGATACTCTTGTGAAATGGAAAAATAAAAACTAAAAGATAAGATACCAATTGCTAATGAGGAGAAATAACTGGAACTTTCATACACTGATAGTGAGAATGCAAAATGGTCAGCCATTTTAGAAGTTATCAGTTTTTTGGTAAAATTAAACAAATCCTACCACACCGTCTAGTCATAATCCTAGATATTTAGGATGTCAAAGGAAATCTTAGGTTGACTGATAAAACTATACATAAATGTTTATAACATAATCACCAAATCTAAAAATTCAAATAGTCTTCAAGTGGTAAATAAATACATGATGTGGTACGTCCATACAACAGAATAGTACTCAGCAATGAAAAGGAATGACTGAGATCAGGCACATAGCTTAGAGGTAGAGCACTTGCCAAGCATGCACAAGGCCCCTGGTTCAATCTCTAGCACTGCAAAACTTTTTTTTTTTTCTTTTTGCGGTACCGGGGATCAAACTCACAGCCTCGCGCCTGCCAGACAGGCACTTGAGCTGCTGAGCCAAACTCCCAGTCCTTGTAAAATTTTTGAAAAGGGAATGACACACATAAAACAGGAGTAAATCTCAAGAGCACTGAAACTAAGAAATGAGACTCAACAAGCTATATACTGTAAGATTCCATTCATGATATCCTGCAAAAGGCAAACTATGCAGATGCAAAACATTTCAGTGGTTATTAAGGGCTGGCAATGAGGAGAAGTGCTCACTATACATAATGGAATTACAGGGCAGGGGCTGTTGGAACTGTGAAACATCTTCACTGGGTGGTGGTTACCTGAGAGGAAGCATTTTCCAAGACTCAATAATATACTCAAATCAGCCTACTAGATATAAATTATATAAGTTCCTTAATTTTAAAAAAATTAAAGATGCTAGTTTATAAGATTTTCATATGTACCTTTGATCTACTTTTTATCTGAAATGGATGTTGAACTGTGTCAAATGTCCTGAGTCTATCAAGATTATCCTAAGAATCCATACCCAAAAATATACACATACATTCCACATGAAGCTCAAGAACAGAGTTAACTAATCCATAGCATTGAAATCATATTGTTGGCCCTGAACATGGGATTGACTGTAAATGGGCATAAAAAACCTTTCTGCTTAATAAAACTTTGTATCCACTGATCAGTGATGATCACACAAGTGTATTCATTTGTCAAAATTCAGGAAGCCACACAGTTGAGATTTATGCATGTTAGTGCATGTAAACCTTACCTTGATAAAAGTGTTAGCATAGAAAAATGCTGGTCACAACCCACTGAACTGATTTCTGGATTCATTAATAGACTTCAACTTCCAATCTGATAAACAGTCCACAGGACTTGCAGAATTTGGAATATGAAACCACTTGTCTAACTTAAATGTCCTGTAAGCCTTATACAACACTCTGAGGACAACTTTACAGAAACGGAATAAAAATTGCAAATAAGACTGGTCTCATTTCTGCTCATATAACTACAGAATGAACACAATGTGTTAGGCACTGAAAAAGCAGAGTAGATTTGGCAGTCAACAGAAATCCCTACCCTCTTGGAACTTATATTCTAATGAATAGATTTTGGCACTTCCATCTTAGAACTTTTAGTTAATTCCAGGTCAGATTCACCCGTCCTGAGCACCCTGTCTGGGTGTATCTGCGTGTTCTAACTGAAATGCATTTGGCTACACTTTCACACGGCTTCTCTACTGCATAGCCTCCCAACCATCGCAACATCAAGCTAATTAAAATGCTGACCTTTTGTGAAACAAGTTTTGTCTCCTATGACAGCTCTGATCATTGGAGTATTTCAGCACCCATTTGAAATACCAAAACAGTATTTTATAGTTTATTTCTTGTATAAATGTTCTGATGAAGAGAAGTCCTTTTTACCCTCATCATCTGCATGGATTCGCTGATGAATTATAAGACTTGAGCTCCAACTGAAGCCTTTCCCACATTCTTCACATTTGTATGGTTTTTCTCCAGTGTGAACTCGCTGATGGGCCTGAAGGTATGAGCTCCAACTAAAGACCTTCCCACATTCCTCACATTTGTATGGTTTCTCCCCAGTGTGGACCCTCTGGTGGGCCTGAAGATAGGATCTCTGTCGGAAGCGTTTTCCACACACATCACATCTGTATGGTTTTTCTCCTGTGTGAACCCCACGATGAGCGAGAAAATTTGAGGCCCGACAGAAGCCCTTTCCACATTCCTCACACTGATATGGTTTCTCTCCGGTGTGGCACCTCTGATGGGCCTGAAGCTGTGACCCCACACTGAAGCCCTTCCCACACTCTATACATTGATATGGTTTCTCTCCTGTGTGGACTCTCTGATGTACCTGAAGACTTGAGAACTGACTGAATGCCTTACCACACTTCTCACATTTATAGGGTTTCTCTCCTGTGTGGATTCTAAAGTGAACGTTAAGATCTGAACTCCGACTGAAGCCCTTCCCACATGTACCCCATTTGTATGGTTTTTCTCCAGTGTGGCCTCTCTGATGGGCTAGAAGGTTTGAGGCCTGGCTGAAGCCTTTACCACACTCCTCACATTTATAGGGTTTTTCTCCTGTATGGACTCTAAAATGAATGTTAAAATCTGAGCTCCGGCTGAAGCCCTTTCCACAAGCATCACACTGGTATGGTTTCTCCCCAGTGTGGCCTCTCTGATGGTCCAGAAGATTTGAGGCCCGACAGAAACCTTTCCCACACTCCTCACATTTGTATGGTTTCTCTCCAGTGTGGCTTATCTGATGGGCTTGAAGGTGTGAACCTACACTGAAGCCTTTCCCACACTCCTCACATGTGTAGGGTTTCTCTCCTGTGTGGATTCTGCAATGAATGTTGAGGTGTGAGCTATAACTAAAGCCTTTGCCACAGGCACCGCATTTATACGGTTTCTCCCCAGTGTGGATTCGTTGATGGGCCTGAAGTCGTGAACGCCAGCTGAAGCCCTTTCCACACTCTTCACATTTATAAGGTTTCTTTCCAGTGTGGATCCTCTGATGAACTTGAAGATATGAGATCTGACTGAAGTTCAGCCCACACTCCTCACATTGATGGGGTTTCTCTCCTGGGTGGACTATCAGGGGAGCCTGGCAATGTGAGCCTTTCCTGGGATTCTTTCCATACTCCTCGTATTTGCATGGGTTCCCTCCCATCAGGAGTCTCTGCTGGGGGTAGTACTGTGACCTCTGACTGAAACCCTTGGATGATAAATCAGGTTTGTATGATTTTTCTCTACTATGCACTCTCTGATGGGCTTGAAGACTTGAAAATCGACGGAAGGCATTATCACAATTTTCACATCTGTAGGGCTTTTCTCCTGTATGGACTCTCTGGTTAACTTGAAGATAAGAGTCCCAAGTAGAACATTTTTCATAGGCCTCCCCTTTGTAAAGTTTTTTACCACCATGGACTCTGTGGTGAACCTGAAGATGTGAATTTTGATTGAAGCGTTTACTGAAATCTTCATCTTCAGAGCATACATCATTTATTTTTTTCAGCTGAGAGTCAGTTTCTTGAGTATTCACCATAGACTCCTGACACCTGGTTAACTCCCTGGTAACTTGTTGCCAGATCTGTGAGCAGAAAGGCTCTTCATGTGGCAGGTGCCTTGAGCCTACTTCTTGAAGAGTCTCCATGTCATTTAAATTCTCGTCTCCTAAAAGAATAAAGAAACTTCAGAGATAGGGCATGTGAATGCTTTATTCAGAGATGGCAGTTATATACTTAGAACCCCAGACTAAGGTTTTAGTAGAAGGTTCTATTTTTCTTTATCATCATGTATTGTGTTATCTGTCTTACATGCCCCCAGAAACCAAGGGGTAGTCTGCCAGGTCTCACCACACATTAACGAGACTAATAATTTAGAGTTTTACTAAGTTTCGTAAGTGAGCTACAGAAATTTGGAGTGAGAAAAATATTTCTGAAGAAATCTTTACCAAGAAGCTGCACCTCATTAAAACTCTTGTCTCCTTTTGCTGCAGCAGGTATCTTATAAACATCTTCCACATAATTTTGCTTACTGCATGGACTTTTGAATGAACTGGCCCTGCTGAAAACATCTAGTAAAATCTCTACAGATAGATTATCAGACATCCTTGGACAATGCTAAGAATCTCTACCTTGGATTACTTCTTTGGAAGCTGACTGCAATGTTAGGAGCTGTGGGGCAATGGACTGGTTAGAATGATGCATGTTTGGAAGAAAATGCCTCGTCCCCTAAGTTCAGAGTGCAAGCAGAGTGCCTACCTCCTTCTAGGAAATACCCTCCACAAGAACAGCTGGGGAATAAGTTTCCAATAATAACACAGTATTCTAAAACCTGATGGCAAACAGTCTCTAAGGGAAAACAATGAAAAACTGGAAATTAACCTATAATAACAGATCAAGAACTTTGAGGAAGAAATAAAGCAACAGAATAGATTTTCAAAGTCAACACTAGAAAGGAAAAGTTAATGTTCTCCTTGCAACTCTAGTCCTCCAGTTCTCCAAATGGCTTGCTATGTATTTACGTTTGGGTCTCCAAAGAAAACTGTGTCAGTGAGGTCTCCTTTCCCACCCAACATCAAATTGTAAATTCTCCCCATCCATTATGTACCCTTGGCAATATCTGTTCACTTTATTTGGTTTTGTTTCATGCAGCTCTGACATACTACATATCCTTCAACTTGTTTTATGTCTTCTTCCACATGAATGCAATGCCCACGAAGACAAGCATTTGTACTGTTCACACTTAATCACCACTCCCAGAGCACTGCCTGACAGTGTTCAATAAATGTATGCTCAATAAACAAATGAATTCTAGTTTGGTTTAGTTACAAAAATAAAAGCTTCTGTAGTGTGTGGTGGTGTACACCTGAAATTCCAGTACTATGGAGGCTGAGGCTGGAGGATCGCTGCAAGTTTGAGGCCAGCCTGGGCTACAAATCGAGTTCAAGGCCAGCCTGAACTGTATAGTGAAACCTTGTCTCAAAAAAAAAGTGGGGGATTTAGTTCAGCAGCACAAGCGCTTCCTGGCTAATGCAAGGTCATGAGTTCAATCCCCTTTAACAAAATAAATAAATAAATAAATAAGTAAACAAACAAAAGGACTATACTTCTAAATGTGGTTATTCAAAAGGAACAGTTGATACTCACATGTTTACATTAATTTTGCATGTCTATATCTGTTAATCTAAACAACCCTTTTGAAGGTATCGATCTGTAATATTGCAACTATTGTCTAATTTCTATCATCTTGCTGTGTAAACTTGTAATATTACTGTTTTGGATTTGTAAAAAAAAAATAATATTTTCATGTAAAATAAATAAATAAATAAATAAACAAAAGGAAAACTTTTTTTTTTTGTGGCACTGGGGATTGAACTCATAACCTCACGCCTGCCAGTCAGGCACTTAAGCCACTGAGCCAAACTCCTGGCCCAACTTTTTTGAGGCAGGGTCATTATGTAGCTCAGGTCAGCCTTGCACTCGAGTTGTAACCCAAGCCAGCCTCGAACTCACAACGCTCCACCTACCTAGCCTCCCAAGTGCTGGGATTAAAGGCATGCCCCACCACGCCCTGCTCCCAGGAAAACTTCTTTTCAAGTGAGTTATCCATAATAGGAAAGATTTAAAACATTTTGGCTGAGAAGTTGAAAGTTACCACAAAACCGAAGGGCTAAGCAAACTGAATGCTGCTGATGAGAAAATCAGGCTGCTCACAAAACCATGGCAAGAATCATTCAAAGAAAAAAACCACAAGGCAGGAGGTGGCCATGGGGCTTCCATGGATATTGACTGCTTCTGAAATTTTTGTACACCCTTCATATGTGTAAAACACTTCATTTATAAGAGTCAATATTTAGAGGCCCAGGAGTAACAAGGATATTGCTTGTCTGAAAGCAGATTACATGAAGTTGATGAAAGTAGATAAATTGCTCTATATGGCCACACCAGTGTTTTTCAAATTGAAGGGTATGGTTTGATGACTTTATTGTTTTATTTTTACTTTTTAATAACTTTAAATTTAGTAGCCAAGGGCACGTACTGACAGAATAGAAAACTGTTAGAGGTACTCTGTAAATGGTAAAAGTATTACTGCAAATATGGTGGTTAGGGCTACACATATGCACATTATCTACACATACATGAATGTGTAGCTTATACATTTTTGTGTGTGTGTGTGACATTGGGTATTAAATCCAGGGCCTTGCTCATGCTAAATATACATTCTGCGGCTGACCGACATCCCCAGATCCTAAAACGTATCTATTAGCCATATACTCAAAAAAGCTTTAAAGTCACTGGCCTATAGTTAAGCAAGATATCAATTCCTTAAGCACTTAAATTGTTCAAATGGAAAGTTACATAGCAATGATATACACTTGAAAAAATAACAGAGAATAGTCTTTCCCTTAAGTTTATGACTACACAGCTTGTCATGTCCATATATATCTTCCAAGTAGCACTTCTAAATGTGATCTTTTCATCTCCCTGAAGACATGTCAGTTTTGAGAAGCCCAATTCCTCACTCGTCAGTTTGTTTCCCACTGAAATGACATTAGTCAGGCCTTTATTAGAATGTAGAGAAAGCTGTCCAAACTCTATAATCCTTAACATGTGCTTATTTATTTATTTATTTTGCGGCACCGGGGATTGAACTCACAACCTCGCTAAGCCACTGAGCCAAACTCCCGGCCCTGCTTTTCTGAGGCAGGGTTGCACTATATAGCTCAGGCGGGCCTTGTGCTCGCGTTGTAGCCCAAGTGGGCCTCGAACTCACAACACTCCTCCCACCTCAGCCTCCTGAGTGCTGGGATTAAAGACGTGCGCCACCACA
Source organism: Dasyprocta punctata (assembly GCA_004363535.1). NCBI lineage: Eukaryota > Metazoa > Chordata > Mammalia > Rodentia > Dasyproctidae > Dasyprocta > Dasyprocta punctata. Next base: position 10,644 of record RJWM01032356.1, on the reverse strand, counting down.
CCTGGCTAACATGTACTTATTTAATAGGTATAATCTTCTACAAAATTTGTTGAATTCTTATTTTTCAGGCAATGAAAACATTGCTATACATAATAATACTTTTGGGTGTTTTACCCCCGCTGTGCTGGTTATTAAACCCAGGGTCTCTGCAATGAGCTATATCCTCAGTCCTTATGTAAAAGAAATTTTTAATTTTGAGACAGGCTCTCACCAACCTGCAGAGACTGAGTTCAAATTCATAAACCTCTTGCCTCGGCCTCCCAGAGTGTTGAGATTACAAGTGTACACCACTATGCCTGGCTTAGTACATTTGTGAATACAGAAGACTAAATGACAGGTAATATTCTTTTCTGTAAGCCTTTTTTTTTTGGTGCTGGGGATTGAACTCATGACCTCACACTTGTCAGGGAGGCACTTACACTGCTAAGCTAAATCCCCGGCACCCTTTTTTTTTTTTTTGAGAAGGGGAAACAGGATTTCATTAAACAGTTTAGGCTAGCCTTGAACTAACTATGTAGCACACACTGTCCTTGAACTTGAAGTGACCCTCCTGCCTCAGACTCCCAAATGCTGGGATTACAGGCATGTGCCATCATGCACTATAAGTTTCTTTGGAAGAGGTGAATGGCTATGATATGGAAAATCTGTGAGAGGAAAGACTAATTTGAAAGCTAGTTTTCTGACATCTCTATTTTTGTATGTAAAGGGCAGGCATTTTGTCTATAGAGAACCTAAAAAGTGGCTTTCAGAATCTCCATTCTAGAAAGTAGTTTTTCTATAAGTGAATATGAGAAGACTATCAAAGGCTACAGAAAACCCACAGGGGAAAATGACGCAGTTTAGTTACAACTACAAGGCTAAGGTTTCAGAGATGTGGATGCTATGGCCTAAAAGTGTATCTCTCCAAAATTCTTAGGCTGAAATCCAGACCCTCAAGGTGATGATATTAGGGGGTAAATATGTAATGGGGGTGCAGCTCTTAGGGATAAACTAGAGCCCACAAAAGAAGCCTGAGAGACGGCACTTGCCCTTCACAAGTGAAGGTAGCAAGAAGATGCTACCTTCAGCCAGACAGGCTCTCACCCAGACATCAAGTCTGCTGGAAACTTAAACTGGACTTACCAGCTTCCAAAACTGAGAAAGAAATATCTGTTGTTAGAGCCACCCAGTCTATGGCATTTTGTCATAGTAGCCTCAACAGACTAACACCATGAGTTAACGCTTATTAATGCATACCTACATATATCCAGAAGCAACTAGTAAATTACAATTAGGCATTTATCAGGGGAAAAAATGTTCTAGACCATGCTTTCATCATACATTTTTATTTATCAACCTTTAAGTACCTCTGCAACTAATGGGAAAAAGTCCGTGTAACAATGGTTAACTTATTCATTTATTCATTCAACAATAATTTATAGCACAACTGCCCTCGGCCAGGTCTATCCTGTACACTGAAAATACAGCAATAAAAGAAGCAGTCAGATTTCTCTTCTCCTGATATCACATTCGAGTGCAATTATAATGATACAAACATATAAGCAGGCAGGTAAAGTGGCACACATCTGTAATCTAAACTACTCAGGAAGCTGAGGCAAGAGGATCACAAGTTGAAGGCCAGTCTGGGCAACTTAAGAGAAACCCTGTCTCAAAATGAAAACACTTTTTAAAAGTCTGGGATGTAGCTCAGTGGTCAAGTACTTGCCTACATACAGGAGGCCCTAGCATACAGGTGGCCCTGGGTTCAATCCTCAGTACCAAAAAAAAAAAAAAAAAAAAAAGCAAAAAGGAAAATAAATGAAAATATAAGTTAATATTGTAAGTGGTGATCAGGCTTTAGATGCAAAATAAAACCGGGTGAGAGAAAAGGATGAAGAAGAAACAGAGTAGACATGGGAAGCTTTTCGTATGATGTGACACCTGAGAAGAGACCCACGCAAAGTAAGCGGGGGTAATGAGGACAACGACAGAGTCAAAAATTTCTTCTTCTGGAAAGTAGTCAAGTGGCAAGTGAGGAGGCAGGAGCACCACTGGCCTGGCAGACAAGGGGGAAGTCCCAGTGGTGTTTACAGAGCAATGGGGGAAGAGACAGGAGCACAGACATATGGGACACTGTCACCCACTTTAAGCACATGGACTTTAAACCACATGAGAAGTCACTGGAGGCTTAGGGTAGGGCAGTGACATGATTCAATTTTCAAAGAGGCCAATCCAAGTGAAGAACAGGTGACAGCCACAGCCATCCGTGGCTGAGGCCCTAGCCTAGACCGGTGCAAAGCCGGGGCGTGATGAGGAGCAGGACAGACGCAGATGCTCGCTCGGCTCTCACCTGAGGCATCGCCACTCTGGGGTGTCATCTTCCTCATCCGGAGCTTTTCAGTTCTCTCTAAGTGGGGTAAAATATCTGCGGTGATCAACTGATGCTCTGTGGAAAGCCAAGGATATGGATTTAAAATGAATACACCGGAGGCCAGATTACTAAAGACTGTATATATTCTCATTGTATCATCTTCAGGACATCAAAACTAGTGTTTTCCAGACTTCTAATCATGACTGAAGGAAGTATATTAGTACAAATGATTGGAAGTACATTAGTACAAATGACTGGAAAAAGTATCTGTTTTCTTTTCTTTTCTTTTCTTTTTGGTTCCAGGGACCAAACTCACGATCTCGCGCTTGCCAGGCAGGCGCTTACACCGCTGAGCTAAATCCCTGGCCCCAAGCATCTGTTTTCATCGTATCTTCTCCACCGTCTCTCACACAGTTGTTGGCAATAGGACTGTAGTTTTTGCAGTTGTTCTGGGCTCTGACATTTTCTACCCCATTTCATTTCATTAAAAAAAATTGTAAAATTCACTAAATGTGCACCATGTGCCCCTAATTAGACATGATTATAATTTGAGAAAAGACAAAAATACACAGCAATCATGCTGTTCACTTAAATGACAAACGCATTAGCTAGGGGAGAAAGACAAGAAAAATTCCAACTCTATCTCATGATGATTAGAAACTGGAAACCACATTGAGAGCTCCAAGTGCACATTTAGGGATACAGAGACACCACAGGGAGCAGATGATCAGCCAGAGCAGCGGTCCTCACCCACGGAGAGCAGGTTCCTGAAGTTCTCCAACATCACATCTCGGTACAGCTTCCTCTGGGCAGAGTCCAGCAGCCCCAGCTCCTCCTCGCTGAAGACCACAGCCACGTCCCTGAAGGTCACTGCCTCCTACAACACAAAATACATTCTGCTTAATCTTGCAACAAAAGTCCACTCGAAGGGTAGCACTAAGAACAATGGAAAAGATGTGCAGGAAGTAGGTCCAGATGCTTTTAAAAGACCAGAGTCAATTTTACTATAATATATGTTAACCGTTTCTTTTCAGCTGGGCATGATGATGCTCCCCTGTAATCCCACCTTTTGTTTTCAGCATACAGGTAGCAAATACTTTCACTCACGTTTTGCTACTGTTTTTGTATAGCTTTGCGTACAGCAATGCATCTCAACTTCAGCACAAATGACATTTTGGGTCAGAAACTTCTCGGCTACGGAGAGCTGTGCGGTCCACCGTAGGACGTTTGGCAGCACCTAAACTTCTATCCACTGCACACCAGTGGCACCCCCCAAACTGTGGTAGCAAAACTGTTAGCAGATGTTGCCTGGGAAATAAAATCACCCACGATTAAGAATCACTGTAATTAAAATTTAAGCATTGTTTTAACTTCTCATATGAACACTGTTCATCCCCAGAGCCCTGCACATTCAGGCAGGCACCCTAAATGAGCATCAGGGGCTGCAGAGAAAGAGCCACGTAAGAGTGAAGCAGGGTCCATGGCATCTTCCAGCCATAACAAGCTCAGCACCCACACAGCAAAGCGAGCCTGAGAGAGCTCAGTTCTCTCTCTATCCACATAAAAATCCATGAGTTTTTTTTTTTTTAATTAGTTGGTTCTCTAGTCTTCTTTGTGAACTTAAGGCATCTTTTTCAAATTCTACAATCCTTTGTAGTGTGAATGAAACCAAATATTGCCGCATAAGGTTGACCCAAGAACTAAAGGCAGTAAAAAAAAAAAAAAAGATCTGGCAAGTACATGACTACTTTGATAAAATACAATGATGAAAAATACAGCTCAGTAAAAATATAGATCAGTAATTGAACACATCCAAAGTATGACTCAGCCATAGGTGAGACAATCCTGGTTTTGATCAGGCATGATGGTACACACCTCTAATCCCAGGTACTCGGGAAGCTGAGGCAGAACAGACAAGTTCACAGCCAGTCAGAAGAACTAAATAAGCCTTTGCCTCAAAATTATAACATAAAAAGGGCTGGGGATGTAGCTCAGCGGCACAGAACCTGCCTGGCTTGCACAAGGCTCTGGGTTCCATTCTCGGCACTGAAAATAAAACTCTGGCTTTCTTATATGAAAATATCTAATAACATATTCTCTGATCAGATCATGATGCTACATGCTGTATTTGTATATTCCACATACAAATGAACCAAAGCACCACATACAGTATCAAGAATACAATTTAGTATCCCTAAAACATTGGCAACAAGTAATAGCAAAACTTCCTTTTTGGGAAAAATCTTATATGCAGGAAGACTTTACCACAACGATCTTCAACACAGCAAAAAGTCTGAACTACCCAAATGTCCATGAATAAAGAAAAGTTATCCTTCACACACTCACGCTGCTCAGAGTACATCAATTTAAAGGAATATGATGTAGTCATCAAAGCTGTAGGACATATAACATTTCTTAGAAGAAGCATAATTTGAAAATTTTACCTACACTGTGATTACAAATATACTATTATGAATGCATGAGGAAAAGATTATGGAAAAATAACCAGTGTTTTACAAGAGGAATAATACATGGTGCGAGTTTTTAGTCATTATTACTGACTTTTCTATTCTATGCTTCCTTATCAAATTGTAAAATAAAATAAAATTATAAAAATTAAACTACATTTAAAAAAAAGGTAGCAAACATGGCACATTAGAGAGTCTCGAATGCCTACAGTTAACCTTAATATTTCCGCAGAAAGAAGAAATGAGATGTGCTTAATCTCTAAGAGAAAGGAGATGACAGTTTAAAACCTACAAAAGTAAGGCCAACTCACCTTGAACTTGGTCATTCTGTCCTCCTCCTTCTGGGAAATGGCTGAGTCTTAGGCAGGCGCAATGGGGGAGAAAGAAAATAGCCATCAGCATCTGGCCAAGAACGTCACTAACCCGTATGGCTTCTTTGTGTGACAGACCAACCCTGCCTGTGGGGTGACTGGATGAGCAGAGTGTGGGTTCCAGATTCCACTCACTCTTTCAGCTAAGGGCCCCTGGGAACCAGTGACTCCCTATCACTCAGTGTGGTCCTAATGCATGTGCTACTCATGGGCCTCGCAGTATCATTCGAACCTTAAAGAGGACAGAAATGGCAGGTACAGCCAGGTTAAGAGGGTAAACTCTGGCCTGGACACCTACATTCCTGGCAATGCTATTTACTAGCTGTGAAATCCTCCACGCATTATCCCTGTATCTCAATTCTTTCATCCATAAAATGGAGAGATTTAACAATTAAGAGAATTAACAATCTCAGGATTAAGAATTCAATGAGAAAGAAAAAAGCTCAAAGAGCACTTTCAGGGTAACTTATCCCTTAGATTGTGAAAAGGAGGTAATATTCAGTAACATAAAACTCAGGGAAACTTTAGAGGTCATCACACTGTCATATGAAAATTACCTTTACTGTCTGAAATATCGTTATTCTTAGTTTGTCATACTTAATTTAATGCCTCTCTAGTAATACTTAAGATCAGATATGAGGTATGATCAAAATATACGAGACCAGGCATGGTGGCACATGTATTTGGGAGGCTGAGACAGGAGGATCATTGTGAGTTCTATGAAGCCTGGGCTACAAAGTAAGTTCAAGGCCAGTTTGAACTGCACAACGAAACACTGTCTCAAAAAAAAAGAAAAAAAAAAAAGTAAATGTTTACATTTTAAAACTTCAGTGCAGTAAAAAAATCATATTGCCATTAATTCCCCTTAAAATATTTCTTCTCACTTCAAGCACACTGATTCTATTGTTCTTGACACTTTCTGAAACAGCTCTTTGAAGTTCTCTTTAGTGAGTGTCTTTATGAGGTGTGATTTAAAAAATGGTGCATGCTGCTACTGAGTGTCATCCAACGGAAAGGCAGGCTTCTAAAAACTAGAGTCCTTGTCAGCCTTATTGACAGATCTGGTACCAGCTGATTTGTGGTTCTTCTTCAAAGTTCAAATGACCATAAGAGGTAAACATTCTGAGTCAATTCAGGACGCCGAGGCAGCCCAGTGTAACTAAAAATATTTATGAAAGGGATTTCTAGAACAGCTTTAGAAAGTGAAAAGAGCTGGGTGTGGTGGTGCACACCTGTAATCCCAGCACTTGGGAGGCTGAGGCAGGAGAATCGTTTGCGAGTTCGAGACCAGCCTGGGCTACACAGTAAGCCCAAGGCCAGCTTGAACGGCATAGTGAGACCCTGTCTCAAAAAGACAAAAAAAAAAAAAAAAAAAAAAAAAAAAAAAAAAGAAAAAAAAAAAGAAAAAAGAAAAAGAAAGAAAGTGAAAAGAGTAATAAGTGTGTTTAAAGCAAGGATACGTATGGTGTGGTGTTAATGACACTATCTCTTGCTGTAGTAAATTTTTAAAAATTTTTTAATATTCACTGTAATTTTTGATCATATCATTAGATGAATGGGACTTTGAGGTAGTAAAATACATCAAATTTACCATTTGAAGCATTAAGTGTACAGGTCAGTAATACCTGTATACAACAGTTATACAACTACACCTGATGTTCAGCTCAGAATTTTTGTATCATCTCAAAATGAAACTTTGCAGTAAACTCCCCATCCTCTTCCCACCTGTGGGAGACAATTTGAGTGGCTCCCCTTAAATGTAGAACAATTGCTACAACTTTTGATTATATCAAGACTTATTTCCTTATACTGATATGTACAGAGCTGACTATGGTATTTCTTTCTCTCTTCAATTGGCTCTAAGCATTACAAATAAGGCTAGCCAAGGTATTGGTATGTAATCTCTAAAGCCATCAGACAGTGTCCTGTTTGCTGGCATAGTGCTCTCTGTAAAATATATAAAGCACAGCGGGATGATAGAGCCAGTGAGCTCCAGGAATGTCGACTGGGTATGAGCCTCAAGATAAAGAGGTTATGAGTCCCCAGAGCATAAAGTTTACATATCAGAAACTGAACAATTCAGTTGCTACCTTGATTGGATTATGTAAATTGATCCCTCAGCATATCTTTATTTCTGCATTTTGCACAGATGCTTTTTTCTCTACCTGGCTAGCCAGCTCAAGTTACTCACGTAGTTCCTGTCATCCTCATTGTCACTCATCATGGAGCCACCCCCTTCTTCACAAGTAATAAATTCTGGGAGAGGCCTAGGATCAGGGCCTTTGTCCGCATGTCCTCAAGGGGACTCAGGACCCCTTGGCTGCCCTAACTTTGAATATGTCTTGGTGTCTTTCCTCTTGCCATGGGTTGGAGGTGGTAGATTGGAATTAACTTGCCAGGATTCCAATAACGTCTCAGTAGGATTATAAATATAATTTCTTGGATTGTGAGGAAGACTAGAGAAAGGATTACAGTACTTGGATTACCATACTCAATACTTGGGATTGCAATACCACACTTGGTAACTATGCTATCTCTGTGAATTTGACTACAATGTTGATTGAGTTTTCAAAGAAGTAAGACCTTGCAAAAATTTTTCAACATGGAAGAGAGAAAAGAAAACTTCATAAAAACCTATGTCTCTATACTGTCTATTTAACCATATATTTGATAATCTGTATACCATTCAAATAACAAGCTACAGTAGTCATCACAAGAATAAAAACAACAGAATTGGTAATGCTTAACATTAAGTCAACATTAAGTACCTGTCAGCAGCCCTGTAAAGCTCTTGGCACACACTGCTTCGTGATCTCACGCATATCTGTTATGCTATTGCTGTGCCAGTCCTGTGACCTTGGTCCAACCACCTAAACCTCTGCGCCTATCCTCAGTTACAAAAGGAAAAGAAAACTAAAGTGAGTCATGGGATTATTCTGGGAAACAAATGAACAAATTTATGTGGTAGCATTGGTCAAGTACCTGACATTTCAGGAGGTTCTCAGCCACTGAAGACAACTGCTATACCCATCAAGCGGGTGAGGTTGAGGGGCAGGAGTAACCCCTGAATCTGGTTCTCATGCCAGCACCAGTATTCTCAATCCTATCTCTCCATTCTTTTTCTTTCTTTCCTTTCCTTTCCTCTTCTCACTTTTTTTTTTTTTGAGACCCGGTCTGGCTGTGTAGTTTAGGCTGGTCTTGGACTCACTATGTAGCTCAGGCTGGCCTGGAACTCATGGCAATCCTCCTGCCTCAGCTACTCAGGTGTTCAGATTACAGGTTTGCGCCATTGTGCCCAGTACTCTGATGTTTCTGTGGACAAAAACAAGCAGATGGGGGATTCAGGTCTCATAGAAAGAGAGCTTGGATAAAAGACAGACACATGAATGAAGACAGAACTTTGAAGACGAGGATCTGCTTGAGGGAGAACTGAGTTGTGAACAAGATAGACAAAAGCTGCTCTGTGGTATTGGGATACTGGCATCTCCAACCTGATGCCACTTCTGCCTCCACGTCTCATCTGTGACTTTGATGATAATGTCAAACTCACAGGAAGGTTAATGTGACTAAATACACATAAAGCATTTGAAACAGTGTCCAGCAGCTTAAACATTCAACTGAAGTTACCCGCATATCCACATGGCTGCTGTGCTGTTTCTTGGTGCTAGGGATGGAATGTGAAGGCCCTAATGTGATGGTACCAGGCCTCCAGGAGATAAGTGAATCATGAGTTAGAGCCCTTCCGATGGGGTGAGTATCCTTATAAACAGAGATAGTGAATACCCATCCCCACATCCTCAGGATGAGGACAAGGAAGACAAGGAGAGAGGGGTGGGAGAGCTCTTTGTGTCCCTTGCTGCCTTAATGTTTTTTTTTTTTTTTTTTGCCTTAATGTTTTTGAGTCTCTCAGGGCCCGGAGGCCTAACCATGAGTTCCTCTGTCTTCTCTAGATATGCCTCCTCTCCAGTGTGTTAACCTTCTTTATTTTGTACTGGCTATTTGACCTCTGTTATTCCTAACCTCTCCATAAGTGTTGAACCACAAGGTCAGACTTTGAAACAAGTTACTTTCATCTTTCTGTAAGCAGTTTTCACAGAGGACTTACTATATTCCCGGACTATGCTAAGCCCTTTGTATACCATGTCTCTTTTAATGACAGAAACCTTAGGAGGTATATATTGATATCATTCCTACTTGATAGGTAAGGAAAATGAGACACTGAGAGGTTAAGTAACTTCCCCAAGGCCATTCAGGTACTGTGCTCAAGTGAGGTTTCCAACCTAGGTGCTGAGGTTTGATCCGAGCTCTGCTTCTTTTAGAATGTACTACCAAATCATTTATTGAGTTAAGTCATCTATGCCTATTTCTTCCTCTTTAAAATGAGAACATGACTCAAATTGTCATGAGAAATACATGAGTTAACTGCAAACAATGGAATTCTCCAAGTCATAAGGGACACCCAACAAATGTTAGTTGTTCTTACCATTCCCCTGATCTCCATGTAATAAAATAACGGAACATTAACGTTGTCTCTAAAGGAATTTGTTTTAAAACATGACAATACTATCTACAATTGTGCATCAACTTTTGAATACTCTGAAAAAGTTGATGGATTCTATAGCCCACCAAAACTAAGTGAGATAAAAGATAAGAGATATGGTCTATCAGTTTTGTTTCCTAAGCCCAAGTTGTAGCGCCTTATTTTCAGCTGCTTGTTGGATAGCTACATACATGAATCACACTTACTCACTGAATAACTCTTCCTTGCCAATCTGTTGGTGGCACTCTGAGAATATGATGAAGTCCATGAAACACAGAAATGAATAAAAGGATGAAACAGACAGAAAGAGAGGAAAGAAGAGAAAGAAAGAAGAAAAGGAAAGAAAAGAAAAAAAAAGAAGGAAGAAGGGAAGGAAACAAGAAAGGGATATAGAGCTGGGCGTGGTGGCGCACGCCTTTAATCCCAGCCCTCGGGAGGCTGAGGGAGGCAGAGCGTTGTGAGTTCGAGGCTGGCTTGGGCTACAACGCCAGCGCAAGGCCGGCCTGAGCTATACAGTGCAACCATGCCTCAAAAAACCAGGGCCGGGAGTTTGGCTCAGTGACTTAAGCGCCTGTCTGACAGGCATGAGGCTGTGAGTTCGATCCCCCGTGCTAGAAAAAATAAAAAAAAGAAAGAAAGAAAGGGATAGAAAGAAAAGAGAAGAAAAAAGAGAGAAAGAAAGAGAGAGAAACCAAAGTTGTATGTCAGTGACTAGTATAACACTAAAGGAACAAAAAAATTAATCATCTTCTTTTTCCTAACTCCATCTTTTTCTAGGTTTCTCACATAAATACAGTCTATTCTCCTAGTTGCCAAGAGTGAAAATCCTAAGAGTTGCTATTAACCCTTAACATCTGTCACAGACTAACTGTGTTTCCTCCCAACTTCATGTATTAAAGTTGTAACCCTCAGTGC
>RJWM01032355.1:0-21678 GCA_004363535.1 Dasyprocta punctata | reverse complement strand
TCCATTTTCTAACATCCTCTGCAATCTCCTTTTTTAGAGTACTACGGTTTTCAGCATATAGGTCTTTTACATTCTTTGTTAGGTTGATTCCTAAGTGTTTCATTTTTTTGGATGTTATTGTGAATGATGTTATTTCCATAATTTCTCTCTCAGTGAGTTTGTTGTTTGTGTACAGGAATGCTATTGATTTTTGAGTGTTGACTTTGTATCCAGCTGAACTACTGAATTTGTTTATTAACTCTAGTAGCCTTTTGATGGAGTTTTTAGGGTCTTCTAGGTAGAGTATCATGTCATCTGCAAATAGTGATAATTTAACTTCTTCCTTTCCTAACCTTATTCCTTTTTTTTTTTTTTTTTTGCAGTGCCAGGGATTGAGCTCATGGTCTTGCACCTGCCAAGGGAAGGCGCTTAAACCACTGAGCCAAACTCCCGGCCCTAGTTTTTTGAGGCAGGGTCGCACTATGTAGCTTGGGCTGGCCTTGCGCTTGCATTGTAGCCCAAGCCAGCCTCTAACTCACAATGCTCCGCCTACCTCAGCCTCCCGAGTGCTGGGATTAAAGGCGTGCGCCTCCACGCCCGGCCTTATTCCTTTTCTTTCTCTCTCTTGTCTGATTTCTCTGGCTAATGTTTCCAGAACTATATTGAATAGGAGTAGTGATAGTGGACATCCTTGTCTTGTTCCTGATTATAGAGTGAAAGGTTTCAGTTTTTGTTCAGTTAGCATAATGTTGGCTGTTGGTTTGTCATAGATGGCTTTTATCAGATTGAGGTACATACCATCTATTCCAAGTTTCTGTAAGATTTTTATCATGAACGAGTGTTGAACTTTATCAAAGGCTTTTTCTGCATCTATTGAGATGATCATGTGATTTTTGTCTTTGGCTCCGTTGATGTGGTGTATTACATCTATTGATTTGCGTTATGTTAAACTGTCCCTGCATTCCAGGGATAAATCCCATTTGGTCATGATGTTTAATTTTCTTGATGTTTTGCTGCATTCTGTTTGCTAGTATTTTTTTAAGAATCTTTGCATCAATGCTTATTAGGGAGATTGGCCTGCAGTTCTCCTTTTCGATTGAGTCTTTCTCTGGTTTTGGTATCAGAGCAATACTTGCCTTCAGGAATAAGTTAGGGAGGATTTCTTCCCTTTCAATTTCATTGAAGAGTTTGAGGAGCATTGGCATTAAATCTTCTATAAATTTCTTGTAGAATTCAGCTGTGAACCCACCAGGACCTGGGCTTTTCTTTGTTGGTAAATTTTTAATCACATAATTGATTTCAGTAGCTGATACTGGGTCATTCAAAATTTTTATATCTTCTTGATTCAGCTTTGGTAATTTATACATTTCTAGGAATTTGTCCATTTCCTCTGTGTTTTTCACCCTATGTGAGTGAATATTTTCAAAGTAGGTATTCATTATCTTCTGAATTTCCATGGGATCTGTAGTAATTCCTCTCTTTTCATTCCTTACTGCATGAATTTGAGTTTTTTCTTTCTTTTTCTTGATAATGTTGGTTAGAGGTTTATCAATTTTATTTATTCTCTCAAAGAACCAGCTCTTGGATTCATTAATTCTCTGTATTGTTTTCTTAGTCTCAATTGCATTAATTTCTGCTCTGATCTTTTATAATTTCCTCTCTTCTATGAGTTTTGGGTTTGACTTACTCTTCTTTTTCTAGAAGCTTAAGGTGTAGCATTAGGTTGTTTATTTGTGCCCATTCTGTTCTCTTGATGTGACAATTTATTGCTATATATTTCCCTCTTAGGACTGCTTTCATTGCATCCCACAAGTTTCAGTATATTGTATCTGCATTTTCATTGAATTGTAGGTATTGTTTAATTTCTTCTTTAATTTCATCTGCAACCCATTGGCTGTTCAAGAGGTTGTTATTTAATTTCCATGTGTTTATGTAGGTTTTGCAGTTTCTTTTACCATTAAATTCCAATTTCAGTACACTATGATCAGATAATATGCATGGGACAATTTCAATCCCTTTGCATTTACTTAAGCAAGTTCTATGGGCTAATATATGATCTCTTTTAGAGAATGTCCCATGTGCAGCTGAGAAAAATGTGTACTCTGATGTTATTGATTGGAATACTCTGTAAACATCTACTAAGTCCATTTGTTCCCCGGTTTGGTTCAGTTCTGTTATTTCTTTGTTGACTTTTTGGCTAGTTGATCTGTCTCTTTGTGACAATGAGGTATTAAAGTTCCCTGTTACAATTGTGTTATTGCGTATTTGGTTTTTCATGTCTATTAGTATTTGTTTTATATAGTTGGGTGCTCCTTGTTAGCTTTTCCTCTTGATTTTTCCCCTAACAAGTATGTAGTGAACTTCTTTATTTCTTTTGATCATTTTTGGCTTGAAGTTTATACTATCTGCATACAGAATAGCTGCCCCTGCTTTCTTCTGGGCTTCTGTCACATGGAATATTGTTTTCCATCCTTTGACCTTTAGTCTATGAATTTCCCTTTGAGTCATATGTGTTTCTTGTATACAGCATATTTTTGGATCCTGTTGCTTGATCCATTCTATCAACCTATTTATTTTAATAGGTGAATTGAGGCCCTTTACATTGATGGATATAACTGACTGGCTCAACTTTGTCATGTTATTTTCCCTTTGTTGGTTTTCTGCTTTTCCCACTTGTTTAATTGCTTGCCTTGTCTGGTAGTTTCTTTCTGCTGTTCTGGGAATCTTGGTCATTTTTGTCTCTCTCTAGTATGTCTTTCAGTATTCTTTCTATGGTTGGTTTGATGGACATTAATTTCTTCAGTTGTTCTTTGTCATGGAAGCATCTTATTTCCCCATTAAATTTTGAAGAAAGTTTTGCAGGGTACATCAATCTGGGTTGAAAGTTGTTTCTTTCAGAAGTATTCTGCTTCTGTGCTGAATTTCTGGGATCTTAATTATTATATGAGTGTAGATTTATTTTGGCTATGACTGTTTGGTGTTCTATATGCCTCACTTATCTGTTTATCAGATTCTTTTCCCATGTTTGGGAAATTTTGTGCTATTACTTCTGTGAATAGTTTTTCTATGTCATTTGCATTGAGCCCTGCATCTTCACTGATGCCTATTAGTCTTATATTGTTTCTCTTTGCATCATCTTGAAGCTGTTGAATTGTCATTTCATGTTGCCTTGTTTTTTGTTTTTTCTTGGTTGGTCCTTTTTTTCTTTTCTTTTTTTTTTTTATTCATTTTTATTATATAACAAAAAAGAATGTATAGAACATTAGAAAAATATTGGCAAGAAATACAAACGTTATGAATGCTATATTATTTTTAACAGAAAAATTCACAGTAAACATGAAATCTGAAAATGACCCTGTGAAAACTACTTTTCACTCAAAGCCTTGTTATTTTAAAAAGTTCTTTCCTTTCATGATTGCTAGCTGTGATCCTGTCCTCAAGGTCTGAAATTCCATCCTTAGCTTCATTCAAAATGTTTTGCCAGCTTTCAGTAGAATTTTTTTATTTCTTGGATATGTCTTTAAATTTGTTTCATGCATTCTACTTCTTTTCTATATTGTTCATTGAAGGATTCCATCATTTTCCCATGCTCCTGTACTTTTTTATCTATGTCTTCTCTAGCTATGCTGAGCAACTCCTTTATTAAGTTTGTCATTTCTTTTTTTATGTGAGAGATTATCTCTAATCTGATTTCCTCTATATCCTCATGAATTTTTTTATTTCACTTGCTATCTTTTCAGAAATTTTAGGTGTATGACTTTTACTGTTCTCTATGTCGATGTCTCTTGTGCTTGTTCCTGATGGACTGGATGTTTGAGGTTGCATTTTGCTTTTCCATTTTGTCATTTGCACCTCTTAGGTTAATATTTGGTCTTTCAACCCCACTAGTCTCAGTTGTCTGTAGTGCATGATTTAGGGTCCTACTGTGTGGTTGATGTTTGTCCAGTTCCTGGGTCCCACAATGAAGGGGAGGGCCAGTCTCCTGAATTCCTCCTGCAGGGCCTGTTGGGTGAGTCCTATATTCTTCCTAGGCTGACTAGCCTGTGGGTATTGATGTAAGTCAGCCCTTAGTTTCTGCTGTTACTATGGCTAATTCAGGCTGTTCCAGGCTGCCAGATCTACCTGGCTATAGTGTTTGCCTCAGCTGGGACCCTACTGTGTCACTGAGTGTCTCACAAATCCTTTTGATTTCCTCTGAGCTGGGGAAGGCCTTATTGGCACTCTCCTCAACCCACTTGATGTTCTGTGTATGGAGGAAGGACTCACCCATCCTCTTGCCAGGCTTGCCAAAGTCCTACAACTGGGGTGGGGGGTAGTTTGCTACTGCTCCGGTTTACCCACTAAGGTCCTCTATTTAAGGGGGAAACTCATCACACTGTTGCAAGCCCGCTGAGGTCCTCTGTGTGAGTGAGGTGTTGCTGAGGCTTCCATCAGCCCAGAAAGGTTCTGCAGGTGGTGGAAGGGGTCGCTGGTTGTCCGTGGACAGCAGGGTCTTTTGGGTGAGGGGGAAGGGTGACCTATGATCCTGCCACTGTCCTAGGTCCACTGGGCAAAGAAGAGGGGCAGTTGATGATCCAGCGGCTGCCCTAGCTCTATGTGGTGAGGAGGAGGGGCAATCGATGATCCTGTGTCTGTCCCAGGTCCATGGGGCGAGGAGAAAGGGCAACCAATGATCTTGCTGCTGTCCTAGGTCCGGGGGATGAGGACTGGACAAAGGATTTTTTAAAAACCCTAAAACATACACTAAACACAACACGGAACACAATATTGGCAGTATTAAAAAAGTGACTTTTAAACAGAAGTGGAAAAATTTGATATGATAAATACAACAGATGGGATAAATATTATGTATATCCACCTGTGGAAATTAGCTTATCAGAAGGCCAGATTGAGAAGCTATCAACAAATCAGAGAAGAGGAAAGCAAAAGAAAATAGAAGAATGAAGCAAGGTAATATGAAGGTAATATTATGTTTTCTTTTTTATTATTATTTTAAAGAGAAAAAACACAGAAAAAAACAAACAAACAAAGAAAAAAACAGAAGAAACTATCCACAAAAAAATCCCAAAGCGATAGTGACATAGGATTTCAAGATAAGATGATAGGAATTTAATAATGGTTGTTATATTGCATATTATTACCTTCAAAAGAGTTGCTCAGGTTTCCAGATATAGGACACAAAATTGATCAAACAATGTGAGCACCAGCTGTTCCTTTTCTTGAACTAATAGAATCAGTAGTAAAATTATCTTAGTTATCTTGTATATATATATATATATATACACATTTTTATATTTTTTTCCTTTTCTATTCCTTCTTTTTTCCTTTCCCTCATCCCAGTTGTTCTTTCCCTTTGAGCAGTTTCTTTCCTTCTCTCAATACCTATTGTACCTTTTGGATCTTATTTATTCTTTCAGTTTCTTACACTATGGAGACAACATGGTGTTTACACATATGAGTCTGATTTATTTCACTTATGAGTATGATCTCGAGTTACATCTATTTACCTATAAAAGCCTCAAATATATACTTCTTTATAGCTGAGTAGTACTGTTATATAAAAACACCACATCTTTTTTATCCATTCCTCAGTTGATGGGCATTTGATTTGTATCCAAAATTTAGCAATTACAAATTGTGATGCTATAAACATGGGTGCCCATATACCCCTGTGATATGATGCTTTAAATTCTTCCGGGTAAATACACAGAAGGGGAATAGCTGGGTCAAATGGGACCACTAACCCCATTTTTGAGGAATCTCCACTGGAGGTACCAGTCTACACTCCTACCAACAGTGGAGAAGAGTTCTTTTTTCTCCACAGTCCCTCCAGCATTTGTTATTGGTTGATTCTGTGATATTTCCCATTCTTTCTGGGGTAAGGTGGAATCTCGGTGGTGTTTTAATTTGCACGTCTTGAATAACCAGTGATGCTGAACATTTTTTCATATGATTATTTGCCATCTGTATTTCTTCATCGGAGAATTGTGTATTCATCTTACATGTCCATTTTTGGATTGGGTCTTTGAATTTTGGGGGCCTGATTTTTTTCAATTCTTTATATGTTCTAGATATAAGTCCTTTGTGTGAGGGACAGTTGGCAAAATTTTCTCCCCAATCTGTGGGGGTTTTTTTCACCCTGGAGGTGATTTCTTTTGATGTGCAAAAGCTTTTCCATAAGATGAGATTATAGTTGTTGATTCTTTGAAGTACTTCCCATGCAGTTTGTGTTTTATTCATGAACTCTCTCCCTATCCCTTCGAGATTTCAACCTATTTTTGTCTCCGAGTAGATTTAGTGTTTCTATTTTAATATGTAGATACTTGGTGCATTCTGACTTTAGTTTAGTGCATGGTGATAGACATGGGTGTAGTTTTAGTCTTTGGCGTGTAGAAAGCCAATTTTTCCAGCACCACTTATTAAAGAGACTATCTTTCTTCCAGTGAACATGTTTGGCCCCTTTGTCAAAGATAAGGTGGCTGAGTGCATTTGTTCTTGTGTCTGTATCTTCTATTCTGTTCCATTGATCCTCAGGTCTGGTTTTTTGCCAGTACCATGCTGATTTTATTACAGTATCTTTGTAGTATAACTTCAGATCAGGGATTGTGATAACTCCTACCTTGCCTTTGTTGCCCAGGATTGCCTTTGTTACTCTAGGTCTCCTGTGTTTCCAAATGAATTTGAGGAATGCTTTTTCTAGATCTGTGAGGTATGCTAATGGTATTTTGATTGGGATTGCATTAAATTTGTATAACAGTTTTAGGAATATGGCCATTTGCACAATGTTTGTTCTTCCTATCCATGAGTAGGGGATATCTTTCCATTTTCTGAGTTCCTCTTTGATCTCTTTTTTCAGAGAACTGTAATTTTCAGCATATAGATATTGTACTTCCTCTGTTAGATTGATTCCTAAGTGTCCACTTTTTTAGATGCTATTGTGAAAGGTGTCGTTCCCCTAATTTCTCTCCCAGAGCAATTAGACAAGGAAGAGATATAAAAGGAATAAGGACAGGGAAGGAAGAAGTTAAATTATATTTATGTGCAGATGACATGATACTCTACATAGAAGACCCCAAGAATTCCAACAAAAGTTTACTAGATTTAATAAGCAAATTCAGCATCATAGCTGGATACAAAGTCAACACTCAAAAATCAGTAGCAATCCTGTACATAACCAACAAAGTCACCGAGAGTGAAATTAGGGAAAATGATTGTTAATATATGGGTAAAAGCCACCAAAATAGAAAGATACAAGGATCAGTAAATACAGAAATAATGGAGACAAAATTCTTAAGTTAAAGATAAATGAAAGACTTAAAATGAGAAGATCTACAAAGCCCAAAAGTAACAAATATTTGCTATTTCTTAGCAAATAAGAAAAACCATTTTACCTTGATCTATTAAGTGGAAATTTAAAATATCGAATCAAAGGAAAATTCTAAAAGCTTGTAAAAAAAAAAGATATACTTTTTAAAAAAGAAAAATGAATCAGGGCCTAGTTTTTTTTTTTTTTTATGTATCTAAAATATATGGGCGTGGTAAAACTATTTTCGGTCGAATGAAGCCTCAGAAAATTTACCACACAAAGCTCCATACTGAGAAGAGTTTCAGGTGAAGTACTCAAATAAAAAGCAAACAAGTCTAAAGCATGCAAGGTGTAGACAAAGTAAAGATTTTCAAACACTAGATAAAATTTGTTTTTTTTAAAACTATTAGTTTTCTATTGCTTCTATAACAGATGAGCACAAGGTTAGTGTCTTAAAACAACACAGGCTTATTACCTGACAGTTCTGTAGGTCAAAAGTTAAATATGAGTCTCACTGAATTGAAACCAAGGCATCTACAGGGTAACACTCCTTTCAGGAGACTATAGATGAGAGTCCATTTCTTTGCCTTTTCTGATGTGTAGAAGCTACACCTTATGCCCTTCTTCCTTTATTTTCCAAAGTAGCATGCCGTGTCTATCTAACCATCCTTCCAAATACTCCCTCCACTTTCAAAGATTGTGATTCATCTAGGGCGACCTGGATAATGCACACTAATCTCATCTCATGTCTTAACTTTAGTCAGGCACAGTGGTGCTCACCTGTAATCTATTATTCTGGAGACTGAGGTAGGAAGATTGCAGATTCAAGCCTGGCCTGGGCTACATAGGAAGACCCTCTCTTGAAAGAAAGTCTTTTAACTTCAAACACATTTGCAGAGTTCCTTTTTGCCACATAAAGTAACATATTCCTGAGTTTCAGGGATTCGGACGTAGACAGCCTTGGGATGTTTTTCAGCCTCCCATAACATGTATATTGCAGAGTAAGAAAGAGAAATAACCATACATATTTAAGTTCAATATTCTAGGTGTTAAAGGGTATGACATAATGGGAAGGTACATAACAAGAGAGGTGTTACGGCTTAGATCTAAAATGTCCCCCCAAACTCTCATGTGTCTGGAAGGTGATTGGACCACAGGCATGCTATAGCTGACTTCTGTTAGGAAGCAAGGCCTGATTGGAGTGAGTTGGGAGTGTGAGGTGGAAGGGTATATTCTTGTTCCCAGATTTTCCTCTCACTGCTTCCTGGCTGCCCTGGTTGAGCACTCTTTCCTCTACAATTCAACTCTGCCATCCTCTTTCTACATTGGAGCCAGCAAACCCAGGACTGAAACTGTGAACCAAAACAAACCCTTAAATTGTTGGTGTCAGGCATTTTGTCCCAGAGGTGATGCAAAGACTAAGGCATGAGGGTTAAAGAGACATTAGAAGTATTATCTATTGAAATGATACAACTTGGGTGTGGCTCAAAATTAGAGTACTTGACCAGCACTGGAAAGTCTCTGAGTTCAATCACACGTGCACACAAGCTGAAATAGTTAACTATGATTATAGAGATGGACGGGGTGTGGCTCAGCAGCAGAGCACTTGCCTATCACACGCAGAGCCCTGGGTTTGATCCCAAACACCAGCACCAAAAATAAATTTAAAAAATTAGAAATCCACATATATTAAATACAAATCTACAGAACTTGCCACTTAAAAAAGATTATTATACTGTATACAAACAAAACTAAAATTGAGAAACCTTATTTAATCAAAAATTCTAAAAGCTTGAAAATTCTAATACCACATAAAAAATAAAAGATACATTTTTTAAAAAAGGAAAATGAGGGCCAGGAATATAGCTCAGTGGCATAAGCAACTGCCTGGCAAGCAAAAGGTCCTAGTACCAGAAAAAAAAAAAACCCATAAATTAAATAAGAAGGAAATCAGGACCTAGATCTTTTTATGCAGTTAAAATATATGGGCATGGTAAAAATATTTTCAAACAAATAAAGCCTCAGAAAATTTACCACACAAACATGTACTGAATATAAGATGCATATTATATAAAAACCAAAGAAAGAAGAAATGCTGTCAATTAAATTACAATTACAATAAAGTTTTCTTATCACTTAGAGTTATTTAATGCCAGGTTACAGAGCTCTTTTTTTATTTATTTAGATGTATGTTTTATCATGTGCAACTAATGTGCACCTATAGCCAGTAAAATAGAAGCAAAATAAGTTGATAAAAGTGTTTCTAAACTTTGATCACATCTACCCAATTCTCATAAATCACTTTTCTATTTGTCAATATCTGCATAATATATTATTTGTATTATCAAAAGCATTGGTGATTTGGCACTTTTTAAATGTATCATGATAGGACTAAAATCCATTGGTTCTGGGCTTAAAACAACTTACAAATTATGTTGAGTAAATTTATTTTGTTTATTCTTTTTTTTTTTTTTTTTTTTTTTCTTTTTGCAGCACCGGGGATTGAACTCACAACCCCGCGCCTGCCTGACAGGCGCGTAAGCTGCTGAGCCAAACTCCCGGCCCTGGTTTTTTGAGGCAGGGTCGCACTGTGTAGCTCAGGCCGGTCTGGCGCTCGCGTTGTAGCCCAAGCCGGCCTCGAACTCACAATGCTCCACCTACCTCAGCCTCCTGAGTGCTGGGATTAAAGGCGTGCGCCACCACGCCCGGCTATTTTGTTTATTCTTGATGTATGAGTATTGCCAAATATGTTTGATTCATGCTTTCCTCACCTTTCCCCTACAACTGTTTGTTTCTTAGATATTCAAATACCTACTATCCCCTCCTGGGACTTGACTTCAAGCCAGAGATGTCTGTTCCTCAACATTGATACTAGTTCCTTCAATGCTAATGCATATTTAGGCAATGAGCACTTTGGTTCAAATACCACCTGGATGGAGATTACAGCATTCCATTAACTGAAAAATGCACCCTAATTTCAAAGTTGTTCTACTAACAAATTTTATAGGTATCAAACTCCATAAAAAACACATATACCTTCTATAAGGACGCAGAATTTAAGAGTACAAAAAGTATCAAAGGGCAAAAAGGAGCAAAAGGAGTAACAAATACAAATCCAAGGTAATCTAGTACAGCTTTATAGATGTACGTTCTTGAACATGGTAGGCTTTTGCTACAAATGCCTACTGAGTACTTGGAATGTGTTTAGGGTGAATTGAAATGTGCTCTAAATGCACAAAATGTACTAGATTTAAAAGATTTACTATAAACCATTAAGAATGTCCAACATCTCAATAATAATTATTACAGTGATTACATAAGTTATGCAAGGTTAAAGTGTTTAAAATTGAAATAAATTGTTGCTTTTTACCTTCTTAATTTGGTTACTAGATTCGAGCCGGGCGTGGTGGCGCACGCCTTTAATCCCAGCACTTGGGAGGCTGAGGTAGGAGGAGCGTTGTGAGTTCGAGGCCGGCTTGGGCTACAACGCAAGCGCAAGGCCGGCCTGAGCTACACAGTGCGACCCTGCCTCAAAAAACCAGGGCCGGGAGTTTGGCTCAGCGGCTTACACGTCTGTCAGGCAGGCACGAGGTTGTGAGCTCGATCCCTGGTGCCACAAAAAAAAAAAAAAAAAAAATTTGGTTACTAGAATTTTTTTTTTTTTTTTTTTTTTGTGGCACCAGGATCAAACTCACAGCCTTGCACCTGCCAGACAGGCACTTAAGCCACTGAGCCAAACTCACAGCCCTGGTTTTTTGAGGCAGGGTCACACTATGTAGCTCAGGCCAATTACTAGAAAATTTAGAAAATATTGCTCAAAAAATTCCATCAGTCAATTTTGAGACAGACTTTAAAAACAGAAGCATTATTAGGAAAAAAGATTGTCGCTTTATAATGCTAAAAGTTCGACTTGTCAACAATGAGATATAAAAATACTAAATATCTACCCAACAAAATAGCCTCAAAAATACGAAGCAAAATTTGATAGAATTACAGCTATAGGTTAATAAATCCAAGTATTGTGATGAGAGATTTTAATATGTTTGTCTAAAGTACTGATAAATGAAGTAAACAAAAGTTTAACAGAAATTAGGAGATACGGCTGACACAACTGATGCGACTGAGTTTAATGAATTCATAAAAAATTTTGCATCTAAAATTAGAGCATAGATTCACATGGAATATTTATAAAATTAGCCATGTGTGTAACAAAATTGATCTTACTTAGAATATTATCTGTTTCAAGTTAAACACTTTTAAAATGATAAAATAGAATCCCTGTATATTTACAAATTTTAGTAACATGCTTCTAAATAACTCTGAGTAAAAGAAAAAAAGTAGTTCAGCCAGGCATGGTGACCAGCACTCTGAGAGGCTGAGTGCTAGTCAACCTCAAATTTGAGCCCAGCCTGGGCAATCTACAGTCTTAGGAAGACCCTGTCTTAAAATTGGGGATGTATTTCAGTGAGAAGTCCTTGGGTTTAATTATTAGTACCACAAACAAAAAAATACCACTAAAAACTTAAAATTACAATCCAAAACATTCTAGGGACTTCTGCTTCTGGGAAGTATGAAATAACAGGTTCTAACCTGACCCTTCCACCTTAAACAATCCTTTGAAAAAATCCAAAATGGACAAAATATATGAAAAAAACACTTCAAATATTGGACATCAGGCAACATAGGACAGTGATTCATGAGAGATGGGAATCAATTGGATCAAACCATATGATCACCCTAATTGACTACCTTGAGAGAGTTGAGGAACCAAAGCTGAGAATCAAGGGATCAAATCAACGAGACTGCCATTCAGAGCCCCAGAGAGAAGAAAGATGTCTGGAGGACCTGCAGCCATGAAGATGGTCTTCCCTGAGGATTCAGGCAAGTAAAGCATGGAGGGAAAGAAGAGAACCACTGTGGCATTCAATTTGTTGTGTTACTTTGTCCAAGTCATGGAGTCATTGACATTTGGTCAGACGTTATTCTGGGTTTGTCTGTGAAAATGTGTTTGGATAAGATTAGCATTTGAATCAGTGAAGCAGATAGCCCTCTTAAATAAGGGTCAGCCTCATCTAGTATGTTAAAGGCCTGACTGAAATAAAAAGTTGAGTAAAAAGGAATTCCTCCTCCCTGACTTCTTGGGAAAGCGTATTTCTCTTCTAGTTTGGATTTACACTGAAACATCTGCTCTTTTCAGACTCAGAGTCTGCCTGCTGATTTTTGGATGGAAACTTACATCACTGATTCTCCTAGGTCTCCAGCTTGCAAACTGGAGAGTTTAAGGTTTCTAAGCCTCCATAATTACATAAGCCAATTTCTTATAAGACAAACTTGCACACTCTAATTGCACCCTCATGGTTCTGTTTCTTGGAGAACGCTAATACAATAACTCAAAATGATTAAAGAAAACAGTACCTGGTATTCACCAAGGGAGTGCTATAGTGCCTTCTTTCACCTGCAAGATTAAAAAGCTCTTGATTTCTGGGAGAACAGTAAGAGTACTGAGAAAGATTTTGCCTCAGTATAAGAAGTACTATAATTAGGTCTAGAATAAACCAGCTCCAGTTCTATCTAAAAAACCGTAAAAGCAGTACAGAGAAGGATCAAACTATTTCCAAGGAAATTACTATTGCATTTTAGAACAAAGTTCAAAAATGTACATAGGAATACAAAAGGATCCAGCACCCAGCAAGGTAGCAGTAATAATGTCTCAGTAAAAAATTACCAGATGTGCACAAAATCAGGAAAATAAAATCAATAATTAAGAGAAAAATCAACTGAAAATGGAGTAGAACTGACAGAATGGCTTAAAAATGTTACTTTTACTGTATTTCAAATATTCAAAAAGCTACCATCTTATATATCAAAGCTCATGGAATATAGCAAAAAATGGTAATGTAAGATATATTTTAGCAGAACCTGGTGAAATAGGTCTATAATTCTAACACTCTGGGAGGGTGAGGTAAGACAATCATAAATTGTAGCTCAACCTGGTCAATTTAGTAACTTAGTGAGACCCTGTCTCAAAATTTAAAAAAATTGACAGTGGATTGAGAGGTAGTTCAGCACAAAGGTTTCAGTTCAATCCTTAGCACTGAAAAAAAAGAATACTTTAGATAATAGTTTTTATATTAGGAAAGACCAGATGCTAAAATTTAATGAGTGATATAATATAAATAACAGCAGAATTCAATCGAATATAAAATGAAATTTCAACAGAGAATGCTAACCAAGCCAAACATTGGTTTTTCAAAACCAAACAAATAGATGAACTCTTGCAAGATTATATGAGAAAAAGAGAAAAGTCACGTATGAATAGTACTATGAATTTAAACAGTCTAAAGACCTAATGGAGATATAAAATGGAAGGGAACACTATTATCGCCAGTATGCTAACAATTTGGAAAATTAGGCTCAGTGGACAAATTTCATGAGAAAATGTAATTTAATACAATATAATTGAATGCTGCTGGAGAATCCACTTCCAAGCTCAGTTAGTAGCAGAATTATTCTATTGTTGGTTTTTTGGGAAGATGTTCATTCTTCACCCCTGGGACTTTCCATCCATGGTATGGATGCCTTCTGCTATGGTAGCTGGGAGAGAATTAAAATCCATCCAAACTGTGCCCATATACCTAGCCATTTGGAAGGCTGAGGCAGGACTATCTTTTGAGCCAGGAGTTTGATGAGGTCAGCCTAGGCAACACAGTGAGACCCTGCACACATGACCCCCTGCCCCGCCCAGCAAAATGCACCTCATGAATGGGAAAGTATTCAAGAATCTGTAGACATATTTTTTTTAATTTTAAAGAGAAAGAAAATAACAATAAAACAGTTTCAAAACAGGTTAGTAGGAAAGTTACAATAATTAATACTTTGTGTATTGTCTTAGGAGTAGTTATTCAGAGTACAAGATATAGGTATTATATCTTGTGTGAACATATTTTTTAAGTGGAAAGATTTAATTAAAAATTATCTAGTAAATGAGTGGGCAGCCTGAATCATGTCCCTCCTGACAATGCGATATGAATTACACAACCTCCCTATTAAGTATCTTTGCCCAAAATGTCTAACCTCAATTTAACCAAGCCTTCAGAACAGTACACAATTCAGACAATAATGTATAAAATACAGGGTCACTGCAATATGTTAAATGACAACATGTAAAAAGGACAATGAGTTTAAAAATAATACCATGAAAAACAAAAGGCAGAGTATTGTAGAAATGAACCAAAAAGATAGTAACAAACAAAACAATTCATGTATCTTGATAGTATCTCAGATTTTATTTAAAAATAGGAAAAACTTTTTGAGGAAAATGGTTATTTTATTGTTAATGATTGATTATTGTTATATTTTAGTGTAGAAATCACAAAATTAGCATTACATTCTTAGATGGGAAGATGGTGTTTTGGTTAAAAACATCGTTCTTTTTTTTTTGTTCTTGTGGCACCAGGAATCGAACTCACAACCTCATGCCTGCCAGGCAGGCACTTAAGCCTGCTGAGCGAAACTCTCAGACCTAGTATTTTGAGGCAGGGTCGCACTATGTAGCTCAGGCCAGCCTTGCGCTCATGTTGTTGCCCAAGTCGGCCTCAAACTCACAACGCTCCTCCTACCTCAGCCTCCCCAGTGCTGGGATTAAAAGCATGCGCCACTACGCCCGACTGAAAACATCATTCTTAAGTAGTACATGGTAAAGCATTTGTAGGTCTGTGTGTGGTTTACTTTAAAATGATTGCAGGGAGAGGGAACCAAAAAGGAGGAAAGGAAAGAGGGATCAAATTTGGTCAGATGGTAATTGGTTTATGGACCTTATTGCTACTAGTCTTTCAATTTTTTGTAGGTTACAAACTTCTCCATAAAATTTAAGGGTATTTTAAAAGGTTACACATCTTTTAAAAGATTATAGAGATAAGACAAAGTTGAATAAAAATGTAAGCATAGGAATGATAATCCAGGGTGCAGCAGGTACCAGGGCGGGGTACAGGTGGAATGAGATGGGGTAGGGAGGACACTCGTGCATGATTGCTGTTCGGATCCAGGGTTAATGTCGAGTTGTGCTCCATGGATGTGTGTGACATTATTGATATCAACTAACAGTGATATTAAAAAGATGCCCTCAAAAGCACCAAGGATGAGAAGGTGCCCTGAATCCCATGTGTCCTTAGGGCACCCGCTGCCTCATCCCACTAAAACACTGAAGAAATAGTTATCTCTTCAGTGGAAAATTCTAGTGATGAGAGAAAAGTTGGGATGGGAATGAGCTCCCCTTTTTTTCACTGATTTCATCTAAAGTTAATCATTGTGGTGTTCCAAGAATAATGAACGACTATTTTAAATACTCCATTATTAACCAATGATTCAACCTTCTTTAATCACATTCTTATTTAAAGAAAATGATACACTGCTGCTGTTACTTAGGAAGATACTGGTGAGAATAAAATAATCACTAATAAACAGGGTAAGACAATTAAATATGTAATTCCTATTTACTAAAATGAGTGTTAAGGATATTTCAAGAAACTTGTCATCTTAACAGAGTACCATGTACATATTTATTTTTCAGCACAAAAGTGGAATCTTGGATGCTGGTAGAGAAGAAGGCTGTGGAATCAGAAAATCCTGGGTTCAGTTGTCCCTTGTGCCTCTTACAACTGTCTGACCCTGACCAAGTCATTCAGCCACTCTCAGATCAGTTCCTCCAGGGGAAGTGGGCTGTTTACCAATCGGATGCTGTGTCTTTAAAGAAAATCCATTCAAAGTAAGTAGCATATGACATAATTTTAAATGTTATTAAAGGCAGCTGCAGCTGGGTGGCACACACCTATAATCCCAACACTCTGGGAGGCTGAGGCAGAAGAACGGAAAATTTGAGCCTAGCCTGGACAATTTAGCAACTTGGCAAAACCCTGTCTTGAAGTAGATCAATAAAAAGGGCTGGGGATGTAACTCAGTAGGGAGTACTGGGTTCATTTCCTAATATAATCAATCAATCAAAGGTAGCTACTACAATTAAATTGAAACATTTACTCTGATTTACTTTATCTAGTTGTCCATATTATATATTATATATCTGTATATCTATATGTCCTATTACTGAAAAGTTATGGGAGTTTAATAAATATGTAAACTTCATTTCTGAACACTCTCTTCACTTTTCAAAAGATGATCTCTAAGATGTCATTCCTCTTTTTAAATTTTGTGATTATGGCTTTTGCAAGCATTGAGAAACCATTAAATTAAAGATAAAGTTTATTTTAGACCTTGGGACTTCATTATATTTTTAAAGATCAGAGAAAATGTTCAACTTAGACATTTTCATGACTGCAAGAGTTTATGAAGCTTCACCTTTTTACCCTTGGACATGCCAGTTGATATTTAGACCCAGTACTGCTGGAATATCATCTAAGATTCTATTTATGTTTCAGCTTTCTCTGACCCTTGCATTCTTTTTCCTAAACTATTGAGGAAGGTGCTTACAAATCTTTTAAAATATCACAATTTAACTGCAGAGATACTTTAGTTATAGATAATGTTCATTCTGTTCTCATTACTGCAACACATACCTAAGAAGATCAGTTTATAAAGACTGAAGGTTTGGTTTGGCTCACAGTTTTATAGGTTTCAGTCCATGGCACACTGGCTTTGTTGCCTTTGGACTTGTGATGAGGCAGCACATCATGGGGGAGCATGTAGTGGAGCACAGCTGCTCACCTCAACACCAGGACAAGAGAGACAGGGACACGGACAGAAATAGGGAGAGGAAAGGAGGAGGGAGTCTTGGTTCCCATAATCTCCTTCGAGGACATATCCTCAGTCACTAAAAGACCTCCTGCTCTGCCCCAGCTCGCCAAGATGTCATCATCTTTAACACAGAGGCATTTGAGGGACATCTCAGATGCACACTATAAAGCAAAGGTACAATCACAGATAAATGCTAAAGTCTCAATTTAGCCTATTCCATCTTTCCTTCTTTCCTTCCTTCCTTCTTTTCTTCCTCCTTCCTTTCTTCCTCTCTCCTTCCCTCCTTCTCTTTTCTTTCCTTCCTCCCTCCCCCACTTCCTCCTCTTCCTCCCTACTTCCTCCTTTTCTCCTTCATTCTTTCCTTCCTCTCTTCTTTTCTTCCTCCCTTCATTCTTTTTTCCTTTCTTTCAACAATGTATGTTTACTCTGATGAGAAATTTAATGTATTGCTATATTTGGACTGTGAAAGATTTAAAAGTGCTAGTTTAAAAGACAATGTCTTGAAATTATAAGTAAAGTATGACCGCTGGTATATTTCCCTTTTTGTGTGTGGTCACTGTAAAAACAACACAAAATTAGTCAGAAGAAAGGTTTTTAAGAGACTACACATCCCATCACTCTAAGAGCAATTCTGTGTCTGTTTACTTTCAGTCCATGTTGTTGTTTTTACGAACTTTCTGTCACAGTGTGTGTGTGTGTGTCTAGGTGTGTAACATTTGGAAGGGAGATCCAATAATTTACACATTTAGCCATTTCTCTATTAGATTTCTTGGTTATGGATTTTTATTATTACAAAAAATGTTATAAAGAACCTTTTCAGGTATATGACTTTTATCCATATAGAATTATTTCCTTATGATAAGTTAATAGTAGAGAATATACCAAGGTAATAAAAATAAAACATTATAGACATCATAGCTCTTCATTGCTATATTGCTTTCCAAAAGGGTGTGTGTTTGTGTATATAGATACACTGAAATATAGTTTTATGTATATTTCAGATGTTACCTGTACATGAGCATTCCAAAGGAATATTTTTTATCATAAATTACCTAGCCAACATTACGTATAATAATTAACTTTCACCAATCTGTATTTCTTTATTTTTTCACTATAATCAAGAGTAAGTTTAGAGGTAACATTTCTCATTCAATTTAAAAGGAGAGTTTGAAATCACATGTCTGTAATCCCAGCTACTTAGGAGGATGAACAAGAAAATTGTAAATTTGAAGTCTGTCTGGGACAACTAGTGAAATTCTGCCTCAAAATAAGCAATAAAAATGGGCTGTGGATGTAGCTTAGGGTCCTTGGGCTCAATCTGCTGGGGAAAAAGTTTGATTCAAGATCATAATGAGACATTAGTTATTTTAAAAGCTAAATATCATCTAGTTTTCTGGTCTGGTTTATTGTCTTCCAAAAATAGCTATAATGTACTAAATTATCTAGAGTTAAACCTACTAAATATACTTGTCATATTTTTCTTAGCTATGGAATAAGTGAATTAAGTTTACAATCATTACAAGAAATAGACAAGAAGAAAAACACTGTTTATAGCTAGTAGGAAAGACTGCAGCACCTTTTTACCAATTTGTCTCTACTACCCTCTAGTGGTGTTATAGTCACAATCTCTTGGTTAAAGCAGAGACAGAGACAAAGACACAGACACAGACAGGGAGACAGGGAGGCAGGGAGGCAGGAGGGAGACAGAAAAGGAGGCAGAGGAAGAGAAGTGGGGAGGGTAGGAAGGAAGACAAGAGAGAGCAACTCCTAGAGGAAATTGCCTTTTAACTGCCATTCTTGCTCCCTGTACTCATTAATCCTATCAACCTCCCGGTCAAAGGAAAATAACCCTTAGTTGTTCTCATAGGCTCTTTCAGGTGCTGCTGGTCAACTACCCCAAGGGGGCTTACTGAGCTCTTTATAAAATCAATCCAACTCTGTTTCCCAATTCATTAATTCCTTTGCTCCCTATAACAACCTCGCCCTCCAGCCAATGCCACTGCTGATGTTCTCTGAAGCTACCTCAGGTTTTCTTCTTTTTTTCATTCTTTTAGAATGAAACATACCTGATCACCTGCACCTCACAACTTTCTTCTTCCATTTCTACCTGATAAAATTGTGCTCATATTTCAAGAATTATTTCAAATGTACCCTTTGCTCAGCTTTAACAAGCTTCTTGCAAGTTCCAAAGAAGCCAGGTACTTTTGATATTGTGCCATTGCATATAGTGTTCCTTTTACCTATACGTTTAATACACTCCCTTCAATTATCATTGATTTTTTTTTTTTAAATTTTGAGGCAAGGTCTTATTAGTCCCTAAATTGTCCAGGCTGGGCCCATATTTTCTCTCCTCATGCCTCAGCCTCTTAGGGTGTTGGCATCATGGGCACGTGCAACCACACCTGGGCCCTGCCTGAGTATGTGGTTTTTTTAATCATAAAATGATTCGGTCCATGTGACACTTACTTAAATCAGTGGCTCCCCTGAAGGCACCTTTGGCTTTTATTCTTGTTTGTGCACTTACTATTATTAATATGCCTGTGACATAGGAAAGGCTCAGTAGAGTCATCGAATGTTGTAGAGACAGCAGATGATATCTCTCTCTGTGTGCCCCACCTGGAGATGCCATCTCCTGACTCCTCAGCACTTGGTTCAGAAAAACCAGCCAAAGGAAGATTGGTAGCACAACAGAAGAATTATCGAATGTTATATTTCTTATCTTCATTTTTTTCTCCCAGTTCCATAGAGGACAGATAGCCATTCATCTCGTATCTTAAGCATTGTTAGACAAATAGAAGCCACTCAATATTTGGTGATTGCAGCTGACACAGATTAATTTTCTGTCTTTCCAAGATTTGCACCATGCTGTGTGTAATGCCACAGCAGCACATCACTGATATAATATGACGTGCAGCACACACACAACCAGATCGCTGACACTCACGAGGAGGCCCTCGGGCTCCCTGAGACTCTGCAGTGCTTGACTCTTTTAAGAATGAGCAAATTATGCTCCATATCACTGTGGCAAGAAGAGGATGTTATTTAGTTTTACTCTTTAAAATCTGTCAAATATAGTATACATTAAAAATGAACCAGAATATTTCATAATGTGAAATCTCAAGCTGATATCATGCCAGATGACAGTTTACTGAATTAGATTAGAACTTCATTGTTTGATACTATTAGAAAATGAGCCTTTGTATTAATTTCTAACTTACTGATAAAAGAGCTATTCATAACCAACTGCCTTTGTTCACGGGGCTGACTTTATAAACATAAAGGCTTAAAAATTACTTCTCACTATATGGTTTTAATTCTGGCAGAAAAGCCCACCTGAGGCATAAACATTATTGTGATAAAATTTAAAAGACACAAGAATTTTTAAAAATCTCAAAAACTTAATTATAACAACTGACTTGATAATTTCAACAGATCTGAACATTTTTACTTGCTCCAGATAGCTATAAAATTGCCACAAGTTTAAGAGTGAGATACACAGTGAGTCTAATGAAGCTTAAATATAGGGCTTTGCCTCTGTACAGGCCTACTCCATGGCTCCCAATCTCAGAACCATGAGCTAAATGAACTTATATTCTATGTAACTTTTCCAGTTTCAGGTAATTTGTGATAGCAGCAGACAACAGACTAAGATAGATCCTTAGTGATATGCTCACATGCTCACATGTTTTTACAAAATTTACATAAATATTTTAAATATGATTGATTAAAGATGTTGTTCTTTCTGCTTTATTTATTTATTTGTTTATTTAGTACCAGGAATTGAACTCAGGAACTTGCGCTTGTCAGGCAGGTGCTGTGCCACTCAGCTATATTCCCAGCCTTTTCCACTTTAATTAGTCACTCTTGTACCCCAGTCCAGTGGGTGGTATGACCATGAGCATTTTGGGATTCAGCACCAGGCAAGTTGAATTAAGGATACCTTGTTATGTTCTAAAAATTTATATTTCCTCCAAAACCGTATGTCAAAATCCTTAACCCAAGATGAGCATAAGGAGATGAGGTCGTTGTGAGAAAAAAATTTCTATTGTTTACAAGCCACCAGAGTATGTTGTTATAGCAGCCTGAAAGGACTAGGACATGTATTTACTTTTGGATTAGTGGTATCTAGTTGTTTTTCCAAAACACTTTCAAATTATTACCAGTAATTGTAACACAGGCATGGTTTCCAGGAAGAAATATTTTTTTCTTCTGTTCTGCTGACTTTCCTGACATCTGAAATTGAAAGTATATATCCAAACCATAAGCAAGTGGGCAGTAGAAGAGAAGCTTGCCTGGGAAAAGTTCTTCTAATGATCAGATTTATAAAATTAAAAGGATAATTATTTTGGTTTTCATTGTTACCCTGTGTTAATCAGTTTTCCATCACTGTGACAAAATATCTGAGATAATCAACTGTAGAAGAAGAAAGGTGTATTTTGGCTCACAGTTTTGCAGGTTTGGGCCCATGATTGGTTGGCCCTGTCAGTTTTAGTCTTCTGGTAGGCAGCACAGCACAGAGGTACATGGCAGAGCAGAGCTGAGTTGCTCATCTCACAGCCAGGATATGAAACGGAAAGACTGAGGTCCCTCAACACCCTTTCAGTTCCCTTATTGACTGGAAGATATCACCACCACCACCACCACCA
>RJWM01032354.1:0-21550 GCA_004363535.1 Dasyprocta punctata | reverse complement strand
AAAAAAAAAAGAAAAGAAAAGAAAGAAAGAAAAAGAAAAAAAGAAAAAAATCCCAAGTTACAAAATCATAAAGTTCCACCAAAAAGTGTTAGACATAGACAAGAAAACTTCACAACATTGGCTTTGGCAGTGACTTCTCAATATGACATAAAAGGTAACAGGTAGGGAGAGAATACAGAGAACAACTGAACTTCATGGCAAATTTTTAAAGAAGATATCAAAAAGATACTATCAACAGAGAAGAAAAGCAACCTAGAGGGGGAGCAAATATTTACAAATCATTATCTAACAAGATATTACTATTCACAATATACAAAGTACTCGTAAAAGTCAACGAAAACAAACTACCTACTTAAAACGGAGTAAAAGGCTCAGTAGACCGTTTCCAAAGAAAATGGACAAATGGCCTATATTTTGGTTTATATCTGGAAGAGTCATGAACCCCAAGGTGAAAGGTGATTGGACAGTGTGAACAGTACAACTCGCTGTGGTACTAAGGCTGGGGTCTGGTGGGAAGAGGCTGATCACTGTGGGTGTAATCTGGAAGGGTATTTTTGGCTTTCCTTAGTCCTCTCTTCATACTCTTGTTTTCCATCTGCCATGCTATAAGTAGCTTTTCCTCTTCCACGCCCCTCTGCCATGCTGCTATTGAATCCAGCCAACTAGGAGCTGAAACCTCTACAAACTTGGAGTCAAAATAAACCTTTTCTCCTTTAAATTTTGGATGTTGGATATTGTGTCCTACCCACAAGAAAGTGACTAAGGCAGACAATAACCACATGAAAAGATGATCAATTTCATTAATAATGAGGGAAATGCAAATTAAAACCACCACAAAATACTATCTCCTAAATAAAATCATGGATATTATAAAAAAAATAGGGCTGATCTTGACAGCATACCCCTATAATTCCAGCACTTCAGAGGCTGAGGTAGGAGGATTGCTACAAGTTCAAGGCCAGTCATGGTTACATAGTTAGGTCAAGTCCAACCTAGCCAAACCTACACACTGAGATCCTATCTTAAAAAACAAATTAAACCAAGTGCCCAACCAACCAAACAAACAAACAAACAAAAAAACTAGAAACAAGAAGTGTTGGAGTGAATGTGGAGAAATTGGAACACTGTTGGCAGAAATGTGTAACGGTACAGCTGCTATGATAAAGGTATGGTAATTCTCCAAAATTTAAAAATGTAAGACTACAATATAATTCATCATTTCCACTTCTAGGTATACATGTAAATTTTTAAATTACGTCCTCACATATATGTTTGTATACCCATGATTACAGCAGCATAATTCAAAATAGCTACAATTCCAAGTTCACATATGGAAAGTCAGCCAAATATTCATTAGTAAATTGTTTTATGATAAAAATAGGATATACAAGTATAATGGAATGAGTTTCACTGTTTTTTCATGGTGTCATTGTTGTTGTTTGTTGATCTTTTGAGACAGGGTCGCTTCTGTTAGTCCAGGCTGACCTTGAACTTGCTCTATAGCCTAGGCTGATTTTGAAATTGTGGCAATCCTCCTGCCTCAGATTCACAAGTGCTGAGGTTACAGACACGTGCCACCATGCCTGACATCATTCACTGTTAAGATGGAAAAATCTCTGCAATGTTTTACAGTACAAGTGAGTTGCGAGCACATTAGACTAAACAAAGTAAGTCATTCATAAAAAGAAAATCAATGCCATATGATTCTACTAATACGAGGCGCTTAGGCTAGTCAATACCATAGATAGAGAAAGTAGAGTGGGGACTGCCGGGAGGTTGTGGGTGGGTGGGTGGTAATTATTAATTTGGATAGAATTTCAGTATTACAGGGTTAATAGAGTTATCCAGAAGGAATGTGGAGGTAGTTGAACAACACAATCACATTATTTAATACCACTAAAATGTACCCTTAAAGTGACTGGGTAGTATTTAATATACTATGTCTATTTTAACACAGTAAAAAATTAAAGAGAAAAAAGTGACAGGTTTTATAAGAGTGTTATTTTAAAGTAAGGAGATTATACTACCTTCAATTGGTAGCAATAAAGGGAATTTATTTGAGAAAGTTTCAGCTCTTCTTTGAAGGAATGTACAGTAATAGCAGCAAAAGTTCCAAATTGGGGCCCTTGTAAAGCTGGACAGTTATTAATGTTAGAGATAGCAAGGTCTGTTCCAAAGGTGGAGAGAAGAGGAAATTTACTGAATCTTTTGGGTAGGATGCTGTTGGTGTTGGTCGTAAGGACAGAGATTGGGTGGGGAGGAGGGATCTTGAAATGGACCCAGCAATAGTTGAAAAGAAGAAAAAAAGTGCGATTGAGTGTGGACTCAGGAAAAATGAAAGAAGGCAAAGCAGAAAAGACTATTTTTTAATAGAGTTCATAGGGAGGAAATTTAGGAGGCAGGAAAGATAAATTATTATCACTGTAATTTTTCATAGAATAGAGCTTATAGTTTAAAAATAAAGTTTATTTGGTAGTATACTTAAACAAGGAATTTTAATGTTGCTTTTCTTATCTTCACGATACAGAAATCATGGAGCCAGAGCACCAAGTAATGTATGTTTTCTTGCAAAAATGAACTTTGGAAGCCATGTTCCGTTTATTCACTCACTATCATGGAATTTGGAGACATATTAGTCAGATTTCTATTGCTATAACAAATAATTGAGGTAATGAATTTATAAAGAGGAAAAGGTTATTTTGGTTCAAAACTTCAGAAGTTACCAGAGTAAGATAGTTTGATCCCATTGCTTTTGGCCTCTGAAGAAGCAGCATATTATAGCAGGAGCAAAACTGCTACCTCATAACCAAGAACAGAAAAACAAAGATAAACATCAGGATATCACAGCTAAAGGAACACACTCAAAGACCTGAAGACTTTCTACTTGGCACTGCACCTGGTTGTCAAACTCAATTCATTCCAAATTTGTGTTTGAACACTGAGAAGTTTGAGAACTGAACATGTTTTTCCCGGAAGAAATAATGTAAAACCAAATAACTGTGAACTCCAAAAATTGCATTAGCAAATTCATTTTTCCAGGACTTTAACAAATTTCACAATGATTTTTTTCTTCGAGTCTATCATGGTTCTTAGTTTTTCTCTTAGACTTACTGCAGGCATCGCTAAATTTCTTTGGAGCCAGAGTTTTGATGTTTTATGCAGATACTGAAAAGTGTACACAGAAGAAAACACGGTGACAAATGTTTTAACGCACTAACACAGCACTATCGGTTTCTTAGGAGAGAGTTGTCCTTTGATTGAAGCCTCACCCTTTGTGTCTTCAGCGAGACCTGACACATG
This sequence comes from Dasyprocta punctata, assembly GCA_004363535.1. Taxonomy (NCBI): domain Eukaryota; kingdom Metazoa; phylum Chordata; class Mammalia; order Rodentia; family Dasyproctidae; genus Dasyprocta; species Dasyprocta punctata. The sequence goes on along the minus strand of RJWM01032354.1, from coordinate 18,250 downwards.
ACTCTCTTTCAGACCATAAGGGTTTTTTTAGGTTAGATTTCAGTTTGACTGTTAAGTAACATGAAAACTGAGCAGAGTGTTTGAACTTTACTGTTCAACTAGTGAAGAGTTCAAGACTGGAGCCATTTGAGGTATCACTATACCTATTATTGTTCTCACAGTTTCCAGTAGTGCCAGCCTGGCATGGAGCTTTTGACATGTGGGCTTTGGGGAGACATTTAAAATCTAAACTAGCAGGATACTTAACAAGAAAGATTATTTCCCCTTCTAAGAGTCAAGAAATAGCACTCTTTAATATGCCAGGGTGGGCACTGGAGTCAATGAGAAGATTGGGATGAGTAATGGTAACCTCAAAGAAAAGTATGCCCCAAATTGTGTTACAAATTTAAAGCAATCTTAACCAACATACCATTAGCATACCTCACAGACCTAGAGAACTTTCTTAAAATTCATTTGGAATCAGAAGAGACCCAGAATGAGAAAGGCAATCCTGGGAAACAAAGGCAAGGCAGGAAGCATCACAATTCCTGACTTTGAATTATAATTACAAAACTACTGTCATAAAATAAGCTGGTACAGTCTAAAAACAAACAAGAAAAAAGAAAAAAAAACCAGGCCTGAGGACTGGTGGAACAGATTAGAAGATGCAGACACAATCGCAAACACATTTTATCTTTGACAGGGACCACAGAAGTTCACTGGGAGAAAGATAGCCTCTTTAATAAATGTTGCCAGAAAAACTAGCTCTACATGCCAAAGACAAAAACTAGAACCATGTCTATAGCATGCACTAAACTAAAGTCAAAATGTATCGATGATTTAAATATTAAAATAGAAACACTAAATCTACTGGAAGAGAAAGTAGGTAAAAATCTTGAAGACATAGGTATAGTTAGAGAATTCAAGTACAAAACCTCAACTGCATGAAAAATACTTCATAGAATCCAATGACTGGGATCTCATCTTATTAAAAAGCTTTCACACATTGAAAGAAATCACCAACAGAGTGAAAAGCCAATCACTACAGAATGGAAAAAAATTTAACCAACTGTCCCTCAGGAAACGGACTCCTATGTGGAACATATAAAGAATTGAAACAATATCAGATCACCTCAAATTTAAGACCCAATCAAAAAAATGTGCATGTGTGATGAATACACATTTTTCAGATGAATAAATACAAATGGCAAATAAATGTATTAAAAAATGTTGAACATTACTAGTTACTCAAGAGGTGCAAATTAAAACAACACTGAGATTCCATCTCACTCCAGAAAGAATGACTATCATCAAGAAATCAACCAATAACAAATGCTGGAGGAGCTGTGGGGATAAAGGAACTCTTCTCCACTGTTTGGGGGATGTAGACTGATACAACCACTGCAGAAATCAGTGTGGAGTTTCCTCAGAAAACTAGATCTAGAGGTTTCATTTGACCCAACCATTCTTCTTCTGGGTATCTTCTCAGAAGAATTAAAAAACATCGTAGTAATAGTGATATGTGCTCCCACATTCATAGCAGCACAGTTTATAATAGCTAAATCTTGGAAGTCACCTAAAGGCCCATCAAATGAGGAATGGATAAAAAAAGTGGTCTTTTTATGCAATGGAGTGATACTCAGCCATAAAGAAGGATAGACTTGAGACTTTTATAGGTAAGTATATGCAACTTGAGTCCATACTCATAAGTGAAATAAATCAGGCTCACATATGCAAACATTGTATTGTTTCCCTGGTGTGAGAAATTGAAAGAGTAAGTAAAGTCTAAAATGTACAATAGATATTGTGAAATGAGAAGCAATTCTTTGAAAGAAAAAAGGAACTAGCATGGGTTAAGGGGGAAAGGATAGTAGGGAAAAGGGAAAAAGTGTAAATCAGTTATACAATTAGTATCTCTTAGTTCATTAAAATGGAAGAATTGTGCTAACATCAATTAGAGAAATTTTTATGCCCATATCTTGTCCCCTGAGCAAGTACTTTGAAGATAACAATATGTAATGTATTAACTGTTGTTATTCTCCTAGTATTTTGTTATGAAATTTTGTTTTACCTTTTTTGCATAAAAATATTCAGTAGAAGTACTTCCCCAGCTCCATGACAAGGCTGGAGATTGAGAACAGTGGCTAATTGTGATGCAGAGGTAACAGAGGTTGATTAGTTTTAGAGTTACAGTGGCAGAAAAGACAATTGTAAAAGATAAACTTCTGCTATGGACAGGATGCAAATAGACTAGATGGACCAATAGTTGTAGGTTAGTCAAGCTATGAGTTGGAAGTTAGGAATGACATAGTCCAATCAAGATTTGTTGTGGCTATCAGCACCAGAGAATAAATGACAAAGTTAAAGCCATAGGTTAGTTAACAGCATGTGATAATAGTTAACTATGGTGTCAACTTGAATAAGAAATGCCTAGCTACTTGGTTTAGCACAGTTCTATGGCGTGTCTGGGTGTTTGACTTACAGAAAAGGGAAAACCCAACCTGGGTGAGGGAGGCACCAAGCAATAGGCGTGTAGTCTCAGTGGACTAAAAAGGGAAAGCAGGAGGTACTCTGACTTCTGGTTCCTTAGAGGATCACCAGTCTTCGCCAGCACCTTTGAGCTTCTGTCTCTAGAAATCCAGCACAAACTCTTCAGCCTCACAATGCAGACTGTCTAGCCTTCCAACTCAAATCTTTCAGCTTCCAGATACAGCCTGTAGTGAGCTCCAGGCCTTCCACTCTTGACTGGATCCCTTGGTTCACCAGCATGCTGATAGACCTTTTGCTTTATCCACTCCTGACTCTGAAGATGGTCATTAATGCCTACCTTGTAAATCCTTCATATATCATGCATAAGTACCTCTGTTCTTCTAGTGAACCCTAACTGATACATTGTGCATCCTAATCTAGGAGCTGGGGATATAGCCTCCAAGTTCAGTACTCTTTTTACTCTGAGTTCCAGCCAAAGAAAATAATGGAGATACAGAATATCCTTAGAAACTCAGACTGTGATAAACATATAGTCAGGGTCAACTTCTTGGACAAAACCTTGTGAAGTTGCAAAAAATTTCATACTCATAAGACACTATTCTTGGAATAATGCTCTATTAACACTGTCTTATATTTCTTGACCACTTTTTTAACAATGCCTGCACATTTTTCCTTGTCAGCATTGGGTCTTGCAAGTATTTCCTTTGGATAGTGTGACCTAACAACTCAGCTTTTGTGAGTCTAAAATGTGGTCAGTTATGAGACAACTCCAATATCCTGCTGGTCATGCACAAGTGTAACATGCTTCCGTAGGTTAGGAAATAGGGAAGGAATAAAACTGTGACCTGATTATCAGGTAGGAAAGATGTGACTAACTTACTGAGGTCTGTGATAGGCATTCATAGCTAAATATTACCTAGAAAAATCTTTGGGGAACCAAATATTTTATGTTACTGTTATCCACTAAGTGATTCTGAACAAGACAATTACTTTTGGCCTCAGTTTTTCTGTTCTATTTTTGCTATTTTCTAAAAATAAAAGCAAAGACAAAACAAAATAAATCTTCATCAGTTGTAAGGAGGAAAAAGGGAATAAATGTTGTGAATTATAGCCTATGACTTAAAATTGTCATTTAAGACAGCTTATTTGCTAACTGCTCCATGGCACTGTGAAGTGTGGCAGGTGGTACAGTCATTAAAACACGTAAGTCCTTCACAAAGAAATAGGAGTCCATATTCAGTCTGTCTGCCGCCTAATAGCTGTGACCATTAATTAATGACTTAAGTAAGCCACTTGTGTATTGATTCATCTGTGAATGGGAGACAAAACTTACTGCTTATCAATATTAGATTACAAATGAATATGAAATAGTGTACATGGTATGATACTAATTCATAGTATAAAACTATTAAATGATAGTGTTAATAATACATTTTGATCTTTAATATTGACTTATATTCTAACTATTGGAAATGAAATCCCTTCACCCAAGAGAATTGCTCTTGAGCTCTGAAATACTTCTCAGGCTTCCTACAAAGATTAGTAACCATTCTGAGTAGAGTGGAAGGACAAGGAAGAAACATTTGTTTCTGCCAAATGGGAGCCATCCTCTTTTCAGAGCCAGAATTTTGCCCAGCAAGACCTGATATGCATATTCACAGCATCCAGCAGCTTGTTCTGTCATGCCCAAAAGATGAGTTATTGCACAGGCCCCCGACCTCCCACTCACAAGCTGTCCATTCCTATACCAAAGCCTGACTGGGGCTGTGGCAGGAGGTTTAAGGGGATGTTTAGGGTTGGAAGGAGGCTGGGATGGAAACAGATGGTGGTTTGGCAGAGTGATTAAAATGTTAGATATCTGTTTTAATGAATTGCCTATCCAGCAGATGAAATATTTCAATAGTGAGGCCCAGTCTTCTCAGTAAGTAATTGCAGACTTATTTACAGGGGTGTGCTTGTTGCCAGTGAAACCATGCACTTTTCCCTGTCCCTTTGAATGTCATGGGATGTAGAATTATGTGGGGGAGAGAAAGATACTTAGATAAACAAGAAGAAATAAATTGATCTGCTCCTTCCAAGACTTGTACCAATCTGAGAGGCCTACTACGTAGTCCAAATTTCTGTGTGATCTTTGATGAATCACTTAGCCTATCTGAGTTTCCTTTTTTTTGGTAAGGAAAATATATCTGGCAATCTGGTTTCATAGCCACATCCTGTAGTTCATATCTTAACATTCTTTGGAAGAAATATTACCATTAAACTGTCATAACCATTAGACTGCGTTGTAAAATGACCAGCAGGCAACCAAAACGATCCAATGCATAACCATTGACCTTCAGGCTCAGAATGATTTTTTAAACGTAATGAGGAGCTAATATTTCCATCTGCAAATTAGAAACTATTATGAGTAATAAGCACTTAGTGTCCTCCCTTTAACAGAAGAACAAAAAGAAACCCACTGACATTTCCCTGCCTGCACGTTAATTTGGACTTGTGTATTAATTAATGCTACTGATGCAGAACAAACCAATCAGAAATAAAAATCTCAGTTAGTGCTAGATTCTTGATCTAGTGGCTAAGGTGATTCTCCTTAGGGTCACGTGTTTCCAAATTTTCTCTTTGCTACATAGGCACTGTAACTTTCAAAGGATCATATTGTCAGTAAACACAGTTTTTCATACCAGCAATGCATTTTTTATGAGTCTCAGTCAGCTTCTTTGCCTGTTAAATGAGAATTACTGAACACATCAGAAGAGTACTGGGGGTGAAGCGCATTGGACATAAAAGCACTTGGAAAATTATAAAGCACTAAAGCAATGCAATTATGAAGGTCTGTGACTTGTTAAAAAACTGCAAGGTTTTCTATTGATAAATTTCAAATGATACTGAGTGAAAGCAAAAGAGTGCTACTAGCTAGTATTTGAAGGTTTGATTTTAGTTATTACTTCCTAAAAAGACAGAAAACAAAAATATTAATGTGATAAGTGGAAATTGTTTTCAATGGTGGTGTGGTGCTACTCTGCTCAGACTTGATCTGTCATGTGGAATATGGCAGTATTGCTTTGTAATGATTAAGGTACAGAAGTTTGCAATCACATAAAATTTATGATCACATTGACTGAAGTTTTCACATTATTTTTTCACTTGCTAGCATTCCAATATGATTTCTTGAGTGGATAAGAAAGAAGTGGAGTTGTAGCTAATTGGGTGGCAATTTCACACAACCTTGAGTAACTCCCTAAGAATATGTTGCATGTTAACAATAAAAACTCAAAGTCCAGTCAGTTAAGTGTGTTATAAAACTTTGAAGATTATCATTTTCAATTATAACACTATTAAAATCCTAATGGATCCATTAGACTCGTAGGTAGGCTTTGCCTGAGAATAGCTTTGATGTTACCTTGTGCATGAAAATAACTTGAGGATAAAAGTAACTCCCAACTCTCATCATAGTAGCCCCAAGTAACAGTGAGATTTTGAATACGATTTTGGCAGGTCGGTATTTAGATCCAACAATTGCACAAAGTTTTCCCAAAATAAAGCAAAACACCAAACTTACGACTGAAAATCATGCCTCTTTGCCATTGTTTTTTAGCTATGTAAATGGAATTACTTATTAAATATATCTCAATTATTCAATGTATTTTAGCTGTCAATTAAAAAATATAGTGTTTAAACCAATTTGCACATTTTGGGTTTAAACAAAGCAGTAGACTACAAGTGTAACAAAGTACTAACATCATTGATGTTTTTCAGTAGTCTTCTTTCAATGAATTGAGTTTAACTGAGGAAGCCTGGTATTTAGGAGTTGTAAGAAAAATTACTTAAGGGGTGGGAATTCAGAGAAAATATGTTTTCCAATGGTGGCTATTTGGAGGTGGGAATGTGTATTCGCTTACACTTCTTATTTTAGGTGACTTTTATCTTTTTCCTAACTGTAGTTGTTACCATAGGATGTTGTCTTCTAGTTACTCGGGAATGGGAAGTAAGTTGAATAAAAGAAGTTCAGGAACCCTGAGCAATGATAGTGGTCATTGTATTATTCTCTTGTTCTATTGTAATCTCAGGTAATGGGAATTTGGTTTAGTTACTATCTAGTTTATTGTAACAAGTCAGAGACCTGGGTCATAAGAAACTTTTCCAAATAGTTTTTTAATCTGATAATAAATCTCTCCTCTGTAATATACTTCTGCTATGTAATTATTGTATATATGGAGTATATTATGATCGCATATTAACATTAACCGTTTTCTCTATTAAGCCTTGAGACTTGAGCAGTAATTGACTTATTTTTCTTCAATGTCTACTTTAGCATATATAATATAATGGATTCATATTACATGTACAATGTAAATTTAATCGTTTATAGAATGCAAATGTAATGAGTATTTTTTGAGTTGTCAAGGTCCACTGGTATTTTGGAGGTAGAAACAAATAACAGATGTAAATAGAATAATTCAAAAGTTTTTGTAACTGCAATGTGTCCTGATATACCAAAATTGAAAACAAATAAAGTTTGTTCTAGCCACATATTCAAGATCAATTAAAATTATTTTCCAAGACAAGATATGAAATCTTACAACACATGTGCTAAAACAATGTTCCTAAGATATAAATCAAAGAAAGACATGAGATAAGAGTAATGAGTACTTAGGTATTTCCCAGTATTTGTTATCAAGTCATATATAATGAAAATACTTTTGGAAAGGGCTCCCAAGGTCAAATTTGTTTGCAAGACCTAGGAATGTCCTATGTTGTCTAAATTGTTTTTGCTATTGAATCAATTTTTTTCAAGCAAAAATCACAGAACTTCATAAACTAAATTTAATGTTAAAAATCAAGCTAGTATGACTAAATAATGTGCTCACTAATATTTGTGTCATAGAATCATAGGGGTAACTGAATATGTGTGTGTGTGTGAATGTGTGATATGCATTCCATGTTAGGGAAGGCACTGTTGGATTGAATCACATTGGATGATTTATGATTTCTCTCTATACACAGTAAAATGGATAACTAGAAACATTTCTAGAGGTCTAAATTGATACTGTGCTCGATTGTACTTCTGAAATTGTAAAAAAAATATGTCTTGAAAATGCAGTGTTAGGTCACCACTACTTCTTGCAAAGACACATTGCAAAATTTTCCAGAGTGAAGACTCTGAGTATAGAGGCCATCTTCTATCTATCTTTAGGACTTATTACAGTGCTTGATATACAACAGCAACTCAATAAATATTTGTGGAAAGAAAGAAGCATACATTAGGACCATTGCATTCTGTGACCATAAAATTGTCCACTTATCCACCAGACCAAAACTTAATTATCTTCAAGGCCCAGATCCTAAATTGCATCTCCTCTTTTAGTACAGTGGGAGGAATGAATAAATATCTTCAACATGATGAAACGAATAATAAAGAGGAATGTGGATACCATTTATTGAACCACCAATATGTGCCAGCCTTTCTAAACAGAGTCACTTTAATTCATACAATCTCTCTTTAAAGTTTCATGGTTCCTCAGCCCATTTGAAGAAACAGGGGTGCCTAAATGATAATAATATGTCCAAATTGATGTAATAATTGACAAATCCAGGACTGGAAAAATGGGTTTAACTGCTTACATATTGTGCTTTTCCAACTATGATGTACTGCTTCCCACACTTCAAAAGAGCAAGGTAAGGCACTAATTTAAATAGTCATCATTTGCATTATTGAGCAGTTGTGTGACTCTCTGGATTGACTTGTCTTACAGACTATATGGAAAATAATATCTAATCCATACTAATTATAAATGCAGAACTCCTGTCTTAAATACTAGGCAATTGATGAGTAGTGCTGATCTAAAATTTTAGTAGGTAATAAAGGTTAAAACCTTTGGCAGAGAATTACATCTTAGCAAAACTCAATATTAATACTGCAGTATCTTAAATCTTGAAAGGTTGTGAGGAATATTTAGTCTAGCATTTTTGTAATAAGAGTGTTTTTGCACTTTAATAAAAGGTAAGCGGCAATAGCTGCTCTATTTAAGGCAGGGGTTTACAGCCAGCTATAGGGAATGAATTGGGGCATTTTCTCACTGAGACTATAGAAATGCATTGTATTAGAATACATATGATAGGAAAAAGACAGGTGTTCATTTCCTGCTTATGTCCTTCAGCAGATAACAGAACTGTTTTTACTTCTATGTATAATCTGGAGTAAGATGTTCCAGGTTTGAACAGTCTTTAGCACTTATGAGCAGTGCAAACTTGATTTAATAGGTATCTTTGTTTATTATTTCTTCTGTTAAAAGAGGATAGTAAAAACAGCAATCTCTTTGAGTTGGAGGACTGAATTTATCATGGCCAGTGATAAGACTAAAATCTAGGACTCAGACAATATGAAGCACATCTGGCCTCTGATAAACATTTTGTTTTTTCAATACTGTATTAGAAAGCATTGAGAATGGAGAAGAAGCAGAAAGAAAATCTTCTCTACTCTGGAGTTTGCATTCTAATTGGAAAAATAATATGAAAATATTATTTTGCTAAAGGTATGTAAGTGGCCATATGTTGAGATAGGTGCTTTTGATACAGTTGTGTTGATACCACCCTCATCAGTTTTACTCAGGGAAGTCAGAGAGGGCTTTGTAAAAGCTAGCTGGAATCTTACCTGTCCCTGGAATATGGGCAAGATACTTTGATGAAGAAAAGGAAGTATGGTATATATAAGAGGAGTAATGGTATTTACTACTTAGTGAATTGTAAGACAAGTGTACAGCTGTGTGTTGTGCATGAGTGTAGTATGCATGTGTGCTATATGCATGTGTGTGAGATACAGAGAAGAAGAAGGAGGAGGAGAAGGAGAAGGAGAAGGAGAAAAGGAGAAGGAGAAGAAAGGGAAGAGGTGGGCCCTGGGGGAGGAGAAGCAGAAGGAGAAGCAGAAAGAGGAGTGGGAAGAGGGGGGGAAAGAAGGAGGAGGAAAGGGAGAAGGAGAAAGAGAAGGAGAAGAAGAGGAAAGGGAAGGGAAAGAGGAAAAGGAGCAGAAGCAGTAGCAGTAGCAGAAGAGTGAGGTGGAGATGGAAACAGAGACAGGGACAGAGAGAGGAACAGGGAGAGAGGGAGAGACAGAGAGGGGCTGATGATAGCTATGGAAATCCACAGCCAAGAACAAAAGGTGAATGTTGCATGAGAAAATTTTAGAAAAAAAATAATCAACATATTTGTGACTAAAATAAGGGTATTATTTGCATCCTTAGAGGAAACGGATTATCTATTTATGGCCCTCTAACTATAAATCCAAAAATAGTATGTGAAGATGAAACTAATCCCAAGATACGAAAGAGACACTAATTATTTTCAGGATTGTTTCTGGTCATGTGGAAAAAATGTTCAAAGGGTCAAATTCCTTTGAGGAAGGAAAAAAAAATCAAAAAGCAATGTTAGGAAAAGATGTGATAAAGGAGCTTAAAAATTAGATCAGTGAGAAAAAAGGGGGAATTTGGGTGGATTAAACTGGAGAAAAAGGCTTGGTAAAGAGGGGAGTGGCGAGTGAAGGCTGGTTGATGAAGCTTTGCGTTCAGCAGTTTAGTGTGCAGAACAAAAAGCTCTAGTCTCCTGGGCTATATATTGATGTTATAGTCTTTATCTTTTATGTTTACAGTCTCGGACAGTCTATGTATGGGTTGTAAATACATCACTTGAATAAGAGTTAAGAGGTGATAAGTGCTCTGGTCCTCTAAAGAGGGATGGGTTATACCCAGCTATAGGGAGTTGAGTGGGACATTTTCTCTCTGAGATTATAGAAACAACACTGTATTTACATACGTATGATAGTAGACAGATGTTCATAACCTGGCTCTGTCCTTCAACAGAGATGCCAGAACCTGCTTTCCTTCTATGTAGGTCATTGTGTATGTGTATGTTTGAGTGTATGCAAATACATTTTATTTAAATTTTAGCTGTGCAGTAGAGATATATAGGGAGCTTTGAAAAGTACTGACACTGAGCATTGTCTCAGGTTGTTTAATAAAGAATTGCTGTAAGCTCTGTTTGATGATGGGCTCTCTAAAACCCTCCCCAGCTGATCCTGATTGATGATCAGAAGCTTTGAGAACCCTTTCACCTCACATGGCTTAGAACAGTGCAGAGTTAGGATAAGTGAATTTTTTTTAGTGCATATTAGTTACACAGAATATTGGGTTTCATTTTGGCATATTCTTACACGCAGATGATGTCTAATGTCACTTTCAGTTTCTAAACTTTATCTTTCTGTTCATTTTGTACTACTTACATAGGACTTTCTCCTTTTACGGATGGAGTGACAGAGGTTTAGACACTGTATATGACCTTTTCTAAAGCAGGCAAGTCAGACCCCAGGAAAGTGATAACCGCTAAGTGGGGCCCTGTCACAGCTCCTGCTTACTAATTCTGCACCTTGCTACTCTGTCACTTGGCCAGTCACCTCCATGCAGGGATTCTGAGATTGTCAGCACAGGGAGAGTTAGGTTAAAGGCTTTGGGTGTTTGTGAAAGTAAAATACAATTTGTCAGCTCTCTGGAATTGGATTTTGTATCAGCGACAGCAGCGTTAGGACCAGCGGAATGAAGAGGCAAGAAGCAATGTGATTCTCTCATTCACACACCCTCCGAGACTTCTGCCTCTGCTTAAGGAGGCCATCAGGCATTAAGTCAGCAGAGCTCTGTCTCAGGGGATAGGCTGGTGGAGAAATGTCTTGCTGCTTCCCTGGCTGAGCAGCGGAGGGAGACAGACTTCTGAATTTGCCTTAATGGGTTTGTGCACCAGCAAACGCCGGTGTGTATTCTCTGTAAAAGATTGTTTCCATGAAAAAATATCTATGAATGACCCTCACTTCAGAGTTACAATGCAAATTCAATTAAAAGTGCTTCGGAGAGATGTAGGAGAGTGACTTCAGAATAATAAACTCAGAGGGGAGGAGGAAAAAGGAGGCTTGAGAGCCAGCAGGGAATGGACAGAGGGCCCTGCTAGTGGGCACTCATCAGCCAGGACCCAGTGATGGAGCAGATGCGTGACTGTGTAAGAAAGATGTGAAGCAGAGAAGCAAGTTGGATGTTGGCAAACACAGTTTTCCATTAGTATTTGAGAGGGTTGGCAGCCGGACCAAATACCAAAATAGGTAGTTGCTTGAGCCATCTATAAAACAATATAACATTTGCACATATCCTACACACATCCTCCTATATACTTTAAATAGTCTCTAGATTACTTATGATAACTAATACCATGTAAATCGCAAGGAAATAGTTCCTATACTGCACTATTGAAGAACTAATGATGGAAAAACCCTGCACGTTCCTTACACACGTGTTGTATTCCCCTGGTTATTTTCCAATCTCAGATGAGAAACCCGTGGGTACGGATCTACAGCTCCATAAGCAATCAAAATGCACGGTGAACGTTTACATTAAAGCAAGTATTACAGTAAAAGGCACACTGTCACTCATTTCCCCCAGATAAGCCCCTCATTTTGAACATGCATCCCATCATTTTTGCCATGTTTTGAAATAGTTCTGGAAATCTTCCTTCACGAATGTCTTAATGAAGTATTATAAAAATGTGGTGAATATTGCTGTCAAGTGCCTTATAACAGAAAGAACAACTTGTAAAAATCATTAAAGAGTATCCTCACTTTCCTTATTCATTGGACATGGTATGCTGTGACTTTTAGCTCTTCGCGAAATCAAAATGACTACAAAAGATGAATGTTTTGAATGTATTCAGGACATTGAGGTAGCCATGGCAGCAAAACTATAAAGACACTAAAGAACTTCCCGAACTGCTTCAGAAAGTAGAAACAATGATGGGTTAACAGTGTTTGGAGTGGCATGTTTGGAGTGTGGGGGATTACCTTAAGGATCATGAATGTCAACATGTATTTTACAGTCATATTCACAAAATTGAAACATTCACCTTATTTGATGATCATACCTTGTATATGTCTACCTCTGACCTCATGCTTTTGAGTTAAAAGGACAGTGTTTATAGGCCTTTCGATGTCATTCTGGTATTTCTTTCACTTCTCCCAGTTTTTTAAAGTCAAGGTCTTACAAAGTATGCAATAAACACAGCACTGTTCAGTTCAAGATGATGGAATGGTGTCAGTTGCTTCACTCCTCTGTGATAAGAAGCTGGCACAGTCACCTGACCCATTACAGATAGCAATCATATATTTCATCCCATTCAATCCATGCGAGACAATTACACATTAGTGCAGCCACATATCCTGAAGTTTCCTTGTAAACCACCTCAGGATCCATTTGCCCCCTGATAAATACACAAAGTGCATTTTCTTGTGTGATACTAGAGCTCAGCCCAGGCCTGCCTAGATCATGGTGCCAAGGTCTCCTCTGATGCTTTATTTTTTTCTCAGTACTTGTTTGATACTGATCTCTTTTCAATGTGCCTCTCATCCTCTGTGATCTTGCAGATGGTGTTTTAGCTAAGGAAATCACCCTTTTTTTCTGGGGAAAAAATAATTCCCAGATATTTTGCCAATGTTTCTGCCAGCCTGTGTTAATTTTCACAGCCTTTGAACAACTGGCAAAATAACTGCTGATGTTGCAGCTACTATAATACTCTCAGGTAATTCAGGTAATTTTGCATGCTATTGGTGTACTGGCTTCCTTTAAAGTTATAAACAGTATGAAATAGGAGATATATGATATTCATCTATTCAGTCAGAAACCTGATTTCATTGGGCATCTTGATATTTAAATTTGCTTTCCGATTTCTAAAATTACTTCATTTTATAAACATTAATTATAAAATACGTAGTGGTCGCTAATGGGAAATCCTTTTGGAAACAATTAGTGGGAGGCACTTCAGGAGGCCTGGCTTATACAGGTTCTGCTTGTTCATTGATTTGTTTTTCTTTTGTTTTGCTTTGCTTTGCTTTCCCCAGGAGAGAGCTGTGACTACAAGTTCACAGGGTCACAGTTAGGAGAATAAATTTATTTGAAGCTAACAGGAGCAACATTCTCCTATTGTTCCTCGTGTAGAAGACCTTGGTGGGGGTAAACACCCTCCTGAAGGCTGTGTATTGAGTTCCGTCATGTAGGAAAGGGGATGAAATAAAACTTTCTGGTTTTCAATGTTTATAATTTAGTGCACATCAAATTAGTTCTTAGTTGGAAAGGAACAAAAGCAATAACCAAATGTGACTTCTTGCTATTGAGAAGCTCAGCTTTCTGAGACATAGATACATGGGAAAAACAAATACCATGATAGAAAACTATACCTATAGCTGGTTTTAGCACTAAGGGAGTAGAATGACGCTTCACAGGCTCAGAGACTTTTCCAAGGTCCTGGATCAGCATTTCGTTGACATCCCATAGGAAGATGAGTTTCTTTCTTCCCATAAGACATTGTGGTAATGGCGGGAACAAGCAGGAGCTAACTTCTGGAGTAGAAGCTAGACTTTGAATTGCATGGGCTCTCAGAGTTCTGGGACTCCTGGTTATCTGCCAATGGGTCCTGAACTTCTTTTATTTGGAAATTAAAAAGACGTATTTCCACATACTAAAACCTGAGTTTACGGGTGAGTTCATGTTAGACACAGGAAAACTTTTACATGATTTAAGAAAATTTTCACTGGGAATAATGAGACTGATATCATGTATTATTTTCAGGGATTTTAGAACTCTACTGTATCCCAAGAATTACTAAATGTGTCCCAATTTTCTCAAAAATTTTTCAGCCTGCCTCCCTGCTCACTAGTCTTTGTTGTTGTTAATGACTGCAAAAAATGTTTTCACCTCTTGGCTCCCATAACAACAATAAAAACTCTTGATTTCTATTCTTCTTCTCATGCCTATCCTTGATTTGCTTAAGGATTCTTTTTGCTGAAATCCAACTTTGAAGTTGCATCTGGTTATCTAACTGGGTCTGGTCAACAGAATTAGAATGAAAGTGACTTGTGTAACCTGGAGCTAGTTGCTTTGAGAGCCTCACAATTCATTTGTGAGAATCCACATGGTAGCGCCTCCATCACACTGAGTCCCAAAGATAGGATGGCATGGAACAGAGCCTTTATCTGACCTGGGGGGATTTGGAAGATGTGAAAATATTATTTTTGGTCTAACTTCACTAAAATTGACTGGAATCAAATAGATGGCAAATTTCTACAAACTCAATTTTTGAAAGAGTCTATTGTGCCAATAATGCACCAAAATTCTGGGCAACAATTTCATATTATCATTATTTATAATATATTATCAAGTTGAGGAACTTTGGAATGCTAAGCATGAAAAAAATAATGCAGGTCGAATGTGGCATGTAATGAAACATAAAGGGAATAATATATGTAGAATTAGAAGCAGTTCATTTCACATGGAAGGATAACCATCCTCATTGCCGCTCAAAGTAAGAAGGCCATGGATGCTCTCCAGCAATTCATTGAGTTGCTGAAGGAAGTGAGGCATCAGCCTTTGGACTGGGGAAGCCTATACTGAGTCTATGGTTTTGAGAGGTTAAAAGGGATAGTATCCAGTATAATGCATTGGACAAAACTATAACAGAATTATTTATAACTTTGCTTCGTAGGTATTTATTTGTCAGTCATGTAGCTTAATGATCTCGCAAATTATCACAAATTTAAATGCAAATATATGAGATTCCTATCCACTATATACAACTAGTCATACTCAGGGCAATTTTTTTTATTTTAAAATGAGCAAAGAATGAAAACAGTGATACAGAATTCCAAAACAAAATAATAGGAAATTAGCAATGATTAATTTATTGTATATTGTCATCTTCAATGAAGTTACTCAAATAACAAGATGTAGGCATGAAAAATGATCAAACAGTGAGAGCACAAATTGTTCTTTTTAATGAGCTAGCAGAGATTAGTAGCATAATTATCTATATATAATTTTTCCATTCTTTCTTTTTTCTTTTCCCCCATCCCAGTTGTTCTTTCCTTTTGACGAGTTTCTTCCCCTTTCACTTTCGCTATATCTCTTGTACATTTTGTATCTTATTTACTCTTTCAGTCTTTTTCTACTAGAGAGACAGTACGATGTTTGTGAGTCTAATTTATTTTACTCACGAATAAGAATTTGAAGCCAGGTATTTGAAGTCTTCCAAATCATTGTATCCAACTGTGTCCATTATCTATTATCTATAATCTAGTTGTTGACTTTTTTCCCACTTAATAGCTTTTTTTTTTTTTAACAAAAAAGGGATTGATTTTTCATTGGACAGTGGTTTTCAATAAAAACTTGGGTGGGTTTAGTAGAAAGAATTTAGGAATCCAAATCAGAAAGCCTTCATTCTTGAAGTAATCATTTTTATACAATAACTATGTTCTAAACTTTGAACCTATTCCTCAGTTCTTTTATAATTTGTAAAAAAACCCACTACAATATATTCTAACTAGGTCATAGATTTCCCTAAGGATGGGATCGTGTTTCACAAGCTTCAGTCTTTATAAAAAGAATATGACTTGTCTGAAAGACGTTTGTGTCAAAATTTTTATAACCCACAATAAACATATAATACGATATCGGTGTGATATACAATGTTTGTGATATAAAACCATTTTTCAACAGATTACATATTCAATAAAAATTCTCTTCAACAAATCAAGGTTTGACCCCAAGACTTCTCAGTTTATGAAGAAAGTGAGCTTCTTTGATTCTCAGTATAATTTCTTGGTCTGTTATTTCATAAACAACATCCATCAAAGTTCTCTTTTGGCAAGTTCTCAGCTAATTTCCCAGCCCGCTCAGAAGACTACTGGCCTAAAACGCTGTTCACATTTATGGAGTGATTAGGTAATGTATACTGTTGTAGAGTAAATTAATTCTGTAAATCAATCCTTATAATAAGGATGTGAATTGGGCTTTATTTTACAAATGAAGAGACCCATGGTCAGAGAGATTAAGTGAGCTTTCAATGTCCCATAACTATTAAGAGTCAGTCTGACTCCAAATCCAAGTTTTTTTTTTATTAGTTTTGTTTGTTTGCTTGTTTGCCATGGATGTACCTCTTTTCGTTTTGCCCTGTATCTGTAGTTCCACTGCCTGTGATGATTCACATGTTTTATCACTGTAAGGTATGTTCTTTCCCTTTGGAATTCTTCTGGTTAGAAAAGTCTCCATCGATTCCCTTGATCCATCAACAAATTGTGAAATTAAGCACCAGTGTACCACCATTAAACATAAATGTAGGTTATAAGCAAAGGCTTTCCTTTGTGCAACTCCAACAGAACTTCACCCAAATATTACTCACATGAATGAATTCTGTGCTCCACTTAAGTGGAATTACTAGGTTTTTCCCAAAATGAGTGGAAACTCTGTGAGAGAAGGATGATTTTGACTGTAGTTGTCACTGCTGGATACTTAAGACCCAGAGCAAAGATAGTCACAAACTAGATTCTCAATTAATAGATATTAAATTAGCAAATAAATGAATGAGTATGTTGCTTTAATCAATACTAGAATCTTCTTCTGAATTTCCTTACATCCATCTCTACCTGTCTGTTTCTTCCTAAACCTTTAAGTTCCAGTGGAAGTTCTACTTCTTCAATGAAGATGTCTTCACTTCTTAGCCAGAGCATGACAGAGCCAGTGAATGTAGCAGATTATTCCATTGGCTTACATTTCAGTCAGCTTTCCTGTTGCACAGACAGAATACCTGACACCCACAGTTTAAAGGAGGGAAGGTTTATTCAGGATCATGATTTCAGTCTATGATGTGTGGACTCCAAGCAGAAGCATCATGGAAGGGGTCAGGTACAGTAGCAGAGAGTAGGGGAAGAGCCCAGAGAAGAAGGGTCCCAGGACCCAATGCAGCCCCCAATCTCACATCCAGCACCAACTCAGACACACTCAGAAATGAGCTTTATCAATTTCCTACAAGTTTCTCAATTTATGTTTAGCCACCAATTGCTACCATTTAATTTCTCTCTTTTAACTTTGTGAATGAAAAAGAAAGGCACTAGAGGAAAGAGTTACTACAATGTCACATACAGCAGTCAGTTACCGGCCAAAGACAGAAAGAAATGCAGTCTTTTATCCTCAGTCCAAGCTCAGTAATCTTTCCATTTTCATAAAAGGTAATGAATTATAATGCTTCAATACTCTGCATGACAAAGGCTGATGACTATCTTTAAATGGACACAGACATATAGCCAGACGGTAGTCCTCCGTAGGTTACAATGTGAGAAAGTACAGGAGGAAAAGAGCTTAAATAGTTCAGAAGAAAGCTGATCTGTCTAGATATGTGTTGAAGATGGTAAGAATGAAGTCAGTTGTGTTATTTTTTTTTCCTTGCCTGAAAATCCCTGACAGACATGGTAGCTGATAAGGCTCAGGAGCAGTGGGAATCCGATGTAGCCGTTTGAATGAAAGGATGAAACAAACTAAACAAACTTTTTGAAGCCCAAGCTGCTATAATCCCTCTCGTGCACACTTTCCTAAATTTGGCCTCCCTGATATAGATTTGTAAAGAACAAAGTGGAAGCCCGTGGATGCCAATGGGAGACTGGCTTTATAGGCACCAATCTCAGAAAGAAAGTGTAGGAAAGAAGAAAAATAATGCACCGTGGCAGATAAAAACTATTGCTCATTGTTTATGTTTCCTCACATATAATTTTACTGTTCTCAAAATATATTTTCAGGAAAATTAACAATAACTTGCATACAAAAAGATGTAAGTTGCAGAGAGCTGTTTTTAAGTTATGGTCACCTTATTGGATTCTGACAACAGTAGTATGATTTATTATCTTTTTTACTAATATTTGCACATTTTTGGTTTT
>RJWM01032353.1:6619-21626 GCA_004363535.1 Dasyprocta punctata | reverse complement strand
CTAGTGAATGGTAACTTATTCTCACTGTCCTCTTCCTTTTATTTTATTATTCTATTTTAAAGAGAATAAAACAAAACAAAACAATGAAGCAAAATGAAACAAAACAATGGGAACAATATTAGATTTCAAAAACTAGTCAGTAGGAAATCAACCATCGTTACTGTAATGCACATTGTTATCCTCTAAATAGATGCTCAGATCACCAGACACAGGCATGGGAAGTCAATCAAACAGCACAAGCACTAAGTTGTTTCGTTACTTCAGTTGCCATCATCTCAGATATTTCAGGTGTGTGGCTTCTAATTTCCTCTGTGTCTATGTCTTCTAGACTTGTTCTGAGTGAGATATAGGCATGCCAAGTTGATTAAACAATATCAGCACTAAACTGTCTCTTTACTTCAATTGCTATCATTTCAGAAATTTCAGATGTGTGACTTCTAATTTCTTTTGTGTCTATGTCTTCTAGACTTGTTCTAGGTGGGCTGGAGGTTTGAGATTGTACCTCACTCCTTTGTCTTGACATTTTCCTATGTTCCTCTGAATCAGCTGGTTGCTGAGTGCTGGGTGCTTCCTGCATTGGCTGTCTGTTCTGTGGTGCAGGGAATTGGGCTAGGCACCTGAGTTCCTCTGATCCGAGGTTCCTGGGGTGGCAGAGATGTGCAGGGCAGCTTCTCATTGATGTTCTCCACATGGCAGCGGAACCTAGGGGATGTGGCTTCCTCTCTGCCAGGCCCCATGGTGGCAAGCTCACCAGGGGGTGTGGCTTCTTCTCCTCATGGCCTGGGGTGGCTGGCTCATAGCAGGATGGTGGGCAGGTGAGCTTTTTCTTTCTAATGAATTGACTATTACATTTCTAAAGTTCTGAAATGGTCAACAGACCGTAGAAGGATACCACTTTAGGCCTCTGCTTGAAACCAACAGCTTCAGAAAATTGCTGGCCTTGATTTAGGGCCAGCCTTCCCCTCCTTTTAGTACTCATCTACTCTCAAGATTTCAACTGTCTCTCATAGATGTGTAAGTTGCAAACTGCCATTTATTTAGTTCAATATTAATAGCAATTTACTGCCCAGTTTTTGCAGAATCTCTTTAAAAACCTCAAAATACTATTGTGAAATAGATTTTCTCATTTTTAAACTTAGATTGATTTTTCTAACCTTCTATTTAATTACCTTGCTATCAAAATAATGACTCTAACCCTGCTCTAATTATTTTTTTTCTCTTATTCAAAAATTTCCAGCTGCTCTCTGTTTAATATATCCAGATCTTCTTACTTATTCAGGACATTCACAGTGAGCTTCAACCCTGTTTTTCTGGATTCTACTGCCAATGAGTCTAGACTTCTTGTTTCAACAGTTTTTGAGGTACTCTGATACAGATAATGTTAGTTGGTCTTCACATAAATTCTGTAACTTAAGATATATGTGCTGCCAAAGTGAGCACTTGTAACAAAATATTCAGGTGGTTCTTCATGCTTCACATGAAGAAAGCAAGGTGATGAAGAAAGGTAGACTGCTCAGAAAGAATGTTTGGTTGGGCAAGAATCATTATCTAGAAGATAGCAAAAATATATCTTCAGCCAAGATTCCTAACACCCATTGTCTTAGTTACTTTCTGGTTGCTGGGACAAAAGCCTGACAGTCACAAGTTAATGGAAGAAAGGTTTATTTTAGTTCACAGTTTGTAGAGGTTTCAATCCATAGTCAGACTCCAAGAAAGGGGAAATTGGCAGAGGAGAGACAGTCCCATGACATGGCAGGTAAAAGGTAGCAAAAGTTCCTTCTTCTTTCCTTTGTTAGTTTATCCAAGCTACAAGCCTACTTACTAGCTGGTGGGTCTTTTCACTTCAGTAAATGCATCACCCATACCAAGAACCATGCTAATCCAATCAATGGACTAATCTAGTATCAAACACACATGATGTAGTATTACACACCACCCACAATCTAGTCACTCCCAAAAGTGCATGAGGCTGTTGAGTGCATGAGGCTGTTGGGGGACATTTACATATAAACCATAACATTCTGCCTGGCCCCCAAAAGACTCATGTGCATCTCTTTATGCAAAAGGGATTCAGTACATGTGTAAGAGTTACCAAAATCCTAACAGTTTTAGCATTGCTAAAAAGTTCAAGTCCAAATTTGCCTCTGAAAATTTAAGGCAAACTCTAAGCTCCTAGCCCCCGCACAAATGAAGAGAAGGCAAATACTTCCAACATACAATAGCACAAGCTGAACATCCCCATTTCAATAGGTAGAAATAAGAGGACAGAAAGGAATGGGACCAAAAGAAGACCAAAACCTAGCTGAGTAAACATTAAATCCTATAGTTTATGTAGCATCTGGGGCAATCTGTAACAAAATGTGAACTTCAAAGTGCTTGGATGGCCCCACCCTGACTTCACTGTTGGTAGTCACAGCTTTCATGGTTCCTTTCTGTCTGACTATGCTTACTCCCTGAAGCTTTCCTCAGATGATCCACACTTATGCTTTTTCCAGTCTTCTGGGGTCTCCAAAGCACTTTTGACTTCACACTCACAGCTTCACACACTGCCCTACAGGGGCACACTTTCTGGTCTCACAGGTCTTTATTTGAAACCTGAGGGTAAACCTTCCTGACCTCACAATGCTAGCATTCTTTATGTATCTGAAACTAGCACCATGTGGATGATGCCAAAATCTGCTGCCAGCTGTAGGAGTAGTCAGGTTTCCTTTTCTCTTGATTGTAGGGGTCCAGTTCTTGGATTGCTGAGCACTGTGAATCCAATCCCAAAGAACAAATTCCCTAGGTTGCTACTGGAACATCGTCTATCACCTAGGCAATTTTGAGGTTACAAGGGTGGTGTTATGCTGGTTCTTGTTATACTTTTAGGCCATCTTTTCCATTGTCCTTTTCTGAAGTACATAGCTTTTTAATACTAATCTTTTCAGCAATCAAGTTCACCTCTGCTCCATCTTTGGAGGATGGAACTTCACTGGAGTTTTCTTTCTGGTCAAACTCAAAACAGTTTAAAACATTCTACTGAAACTTTTGCTCTTGATCCACACAAGGTAGAACTGGCTCAAAGCCCCCAACAGTAGTCATACCACTGCCACAACAATAAACTGCCTTGAAATTTATTTTGCCAGGTTAATTAGTGCACTGCCCTTAATCTCAGTCACCTACAGTATCACCAGACAAGTGCAAGATCCAAACAAATTTGTAAGCAGAACATAAAACATATGGCCTAGAATCCAACTGCCATTGTATTTCTTGTTTTGAACTGAAACCTCTGGAGCCTTTTCCAGCTGTGTTGCAGTCAACATTCAAGTCTTCTAAGCTTAGACCAGAATATCTTGCCAAACTTGGTTCACAGAAGTCTAGGGTTCCTTCTCTAGCCAGCATCTCCAAGCTTTCCAATCTCCTCCCATAAACTAGTTCCAAAGGCTTGTGGACCACATGGTCAGGTACAGTTGCAGCATCAACCCCAATGCTCTGGTACCCAAATACGTCTTAGTTATTTTCTATTGCTGAGACAAAATGCCCAACACTCACAAGTTAAAGGAGGAAAGGATTATTTTTAACTCACAGTTTGTAGAGGTTTCAATCCATGGTCAGCTGGTTTCAAGACAGGGCAGCAGAGCAGAGGGCCAAGGCAGAGAAGAAATAGTGCATGGCAGGCAGGAAACAGCAAGTCTTCTTCCCTTCTTTCTCTTCTTATTCCATCCAGACTACCAGCCTATTTGTTGATGTCCCCCCACCACACACTCAGAATGGGTCTTTACTATTCAGTACATCTATCATCCACACCCAAAACTATGTTAAACCAAGCAGTATGCCACATCCATAATCTAATGTCACATCCCATGATTAAGTCACTTCCCAGAAGACTCACATATGAGTGCTTTGGGGGGAACATCTAGACATAAAGTGTAACACCCACCAAGAAGCTGGGCATTCGGCCTTTCTCATATAAAGACAGCTGGTCAAACAGGATTGCTCATTGCTCCTGAAACCTCTCCCTCATGATTTCACTTATATAATTTTAGAATAATTGACCTTATTCTTCATCTAAATTATTTTTAAAATTTGTAGGTTTCATTTGATTCTCCTCTGACTCACATCAATTCATAACTAGCTTTAAATCACACTCTGCCTTCTTAGGTTCCTTTTATACTGTTTCAAATTATTATAACATAAATTATTATAATTCAGCCATTTTTGTACTTATTAAATAAATTTTAAGTCTTGTGAGACCCTCACCTATATCCTAAGTATCTTTATATTCCCCATATGTTTTACTGAATAGGTAAATAAGAAATATTTGCTGTGCATGACTGGTTTCTCAGAGTAGATTTTTCTAAATGGTAAGACATTTCACGTTTTAGTTTTGTTTTCAAAGGAGTCAATATCTGTATCTAGTGTCTTTCCCATATGGAAGAACTGGCATAACTTTTATTTTTAGTAACTCCTACAATGCCTACAATGAGTAGAAACTCACTAAACATCTTTTGGCTGTCACTGAGTACTTAGCACCATCAATGACAATAGTTTGCTAGTGGCTGCAAGAATTAATATTCTGAGCAGTTGGAATATCATTTTCCCATTTTATTGATTTTTAATATGTTCTAACTCAGGCACACTAACCAAGCTGTTAATTTAACTGAATTTGCCCATTCTTTATAATGACTGGCCTCACATTCCTTAATTGAAGCTTGTATTAATATATGTAGTTGCACTGGAGATGAAAAAAGATGTGGAGAAGGTCTTTCAACTTTGTGCAAATGGGTAAGGACAGCATTTTACCCACACACCACCCCATGATGTATTTTTCTAGCACTAGACTTTTTTGTTTCTCCAAGGTACTCCTGCTGTTGAGAAAGCTTTTCTGATGTTCTGATGTAAGCCTTTGAATGACACTGAATTGAGTTGATTTGTTGTAGGGCTCACTGTGTTGCCTTTTACATGTTCTCAGCTCCTATCTGGCATGGTAATTTTTCCAGGGTGGTCGAGGTAGAGAGACACTTTAACAGAAACCCCTGCGGGTTGTCATACAAAAGCAGAGAGCAGATTCAGCATGCATGTTCTTTAATTAACTTCCAAAGACTGACAGCAAAGACTAGTGAAATATTCTTGGCACTGATTTAATACTCCAAAGAACCAATATTATGCTGCAAAACTCTAGCCTTACTGAAACACTAAAGATTAAAAACACTGATGTAAGCTGGCAAGATATTGGCACATAATGAACATTATTCTTAACGTCAGACACGTTGCTGGTATGTAACAAGCTGTTCTTCAAACACGATGAAAATTTTAGCTGTTTTTAAAAGATGTAACAGATTTTATCAAGACATATATCTGTACTTCTAGAGCCCTCCCCCTCCTCTCATACATTTAAGAGTCAGCACAGAGGAAACATTTGACCCTAGAGGAGACTTTGAGACGTTTGTACTTTAGAGGAGAGGCTAGCAATCCATGACTTGGTCCTCCACTCTGGAGACACAGAAATGGCATTTTTATCATTTCACTGAGGGATAATGTAGCCTTGTGGAATCAACTAGCTATTTGAAACTTAGATCGCCCTAAGTTAAAAAGCTGAAAGAGATTGATTTCTTCTTAGTTAGAGAATGGTCAGAGGATTCCTCCTCTGGTATAGTCATTACTACAGATGCAGACACCCTGATCAGAAGAAAAGTGCTGGTAAAGCACGAGGCACACATCATTCAGACTCTACACGAGGCCTGATTACTCCAGTTGTGGAATTTTCAGTGACTGAAAATTTGGCCACACTTAGAGACATTTCCATGTTGCACTATGTTTGGACTAACCTTTAAAGATTTTTTTTAACTAATACATGTTTGCAGTACATAGAGTTTACGTTCCTGTGTGGCACTGGTACATGTACATATCACATCTTAATTCCTTTTTGTGTCCCCTTTCCCTCCTTTCCTACTCTCCCTCCCTCCATTTCTTGATCCCTTTCCCATTTGAGATAGCTCTTTCTACTTCCTCTTATTTACCTTTTATTTTGCTCTTCACTTAAATTGATCTGTAGTCTACACTAATTTCCACCTGTCATGTCACTACTTATATTTTAAGTGGTTTTGATGAGATTCAGAATTTGTTACAACCGACTGGTGAAGCACACTGATTAAGAGTTAAATTGCCTATGTTTGGGAGCATTTATCTAATGTTTGACAGATAAGAGATCTGAAACAATTTTCTAACACTTTAGAGCTAGCAATTTCTTTTTCACCTATGAACTTCATACACGATAGGCAAAAAACATAACAATAAGAGATTGATTTTTAAAATTAAAAAAAGGGTAAAATTAACATTCCCATTTTAAATTCATAGAAACTGAAGCTTAAAAACAATAATGAAGCCTCACCAAAAAGCTACTAAAGACAGACGTTTCCCATCAAAGATGATCACTAAGAAAATTCCTCTAACATAAACTTTGAGTTTACTTATCTTTCCTATCATTTAAAAATTGATAAAATAAGTACATGTGGTAAAAAAAAAATCTCCCACGTAGGATACTTAAAAACTTTCAGTAGTAACATGCATATGACAATGACTTAGCTTGTCACATGTTAAAAATTACAGATTTGGGAATGTTACAACACTGAGACACTGAAATGTATATGATTCTTAGACTGTTTTCAGCACCATCCTTGCTGGGATTGTCACACCTTTATAGTGACTTATATGATTTAAGTCATACAAGGGCCATTTTTGCATTTCTCTTAAGCAACATTATCTTCTCCCATGGCTTTTACTGTTATCAATAGTGGTAACTTGTAGTAATGACTCTAGCACAGAAATCTGCCTAGTACAGTTGCCTCCTCCACATCCAGCATTTTAAAGTAGTACAGGCCCTTGAAGTTAACTTGGCTTAAATGATCTCTCTGTTCTGCCTCTAAACCTACTCTGTTTCAGAATTATACCAGTCTTAACCCAAGTGCTCTAGTTAGAAACTAAAGCATCGCTCTTTAGTGCTCCCTTTCCTTTAGTTTTTCATGTCCAACTGATTATCATATCATGCCTATATTCCTCTGCATTCACTCTTGGATGCCTGCTGGTTTCTGTATTCCCTTCAACCATTCTGGTCAAGTCGCCACCACCTATGATCCCGCCATGGCCCCTTGCACTCTTCAGTCTAGTTGCAGCATTGTAGAGCTGGAACAGTAAGATTTCTAAAATGCAGATCTGACTTTGTGACTCTACTTAAAACTGTTTAGTAGTTCTCTATTTCTATTTCCAAAGGAAAGCATAATTCCCTTATATGGGTAGAAAACACTGCAGGAGTAGCTCCTTATCCATCTTTCTAAATTGCTCTGTTATTTACTCCTTTGAGCTTGAGGTTTTTGCTGTATCCTAGCTTTCAGTACCCTTGATGCAGCCCATCCAGCCAACCTGTGCACTTTCCCCTAGCAACACTCTCTCCTTTCATCATCAGACTATCTTAATATTGCTCTGATATTTGAGAATATCACACTTTTAAAGAAGTTTTCCTGTACGTGTACTGGAAAAGATGTTCTTCCCTAGCAGAACACTTGTGACATTTATTTGATGACTTTCCTGTATACCTGTGTATCCCCCAAAATGTGAAAGCCCCATGAGTTAAAAGGATGTGGTTTTCTTGTTTACTGTCACATCCCTCACACCTACTAATGTGTGGACCATTCACATGTTTTGAATAAATGAGTGAATATTAATTCTTAAGAAATATATATTGAACAAAATGAATATTTATTATTACGTTAAGCTTTCTGTTACTTATACCTGAAGTATCAAATTAAGACGAAAAAAGATTTATTTTGACTTTTCTGGAGGTGTTAATGCACAGTCAGTGGGCTCCACTGCTCTGGGACTGTGGCCAGGCAGCACGTCACAGGGAAATGTGCGGTGGAACAAATGTGCAGCCAGAAAGCAAAAGAGATGAAGAGGAGGGATGAGGAGGAGGACAGGGACTCTGTGATCTATTGGAGGGCACACCCCCAGTGGCCAGAGACTCCCACTATGCCTTACCTATTACACTTTCTACCATCTCTCAATCAGGCCATGCTGGAAACAACCTTTACACACAGCCTTAGGGAGCATCCAGACTCAAACCGCAGCAGCGACGTTATCCAGAGAACCTGTTCCACGTGTTACCATGGTCAGGAAATCTTCCCAGTGACAAACTTCTTTGTCCAAAGCTAAATTTATGTACCTTTTATAGAATTAATTATTTAAAATAAAAATATCATTGATTTGCTTATGTTTGATTATGTATTTTCTGATGAATTTATTGTCATCTTTGTTTGGTTATCCTTTAACAGCTTACTGTGGTTCTTTTTCTACTGTAGAAACCTCATGGAAGTTGAATGATTAAAAGAATCCTCAACCAAGAAGATCAGTTGCTTTCAGTAGCAACTACATGCCCTAGAGTCACAGAAGAAAGGGAGGGTGATTTTTGTTTTCATGTTTTTCTTTGTATTATTCTTGTTAAATTTATGGGAGAAATATAGAAATGACTTCCAAAAGGCAAGCAAATAGGGACTCTCATTAAGTGAGAAAAGTGAGGGTCTGCTGTATTTAGGTTGAGAAGTAGATAAGATGTTGGGGAGGAAGGGTGTTATTTGGCAGAAGTGTACTTACTTTTCAGTCTGTCTTGGGTTTGTTCTCATAAAATACTTCCCCCACTCTCTCCCTTGTTCTGCCATGGACTGGCCATTGCATTTTAATGAAAATAACTACACTACTTATTGAATAATTAATAAATATTGTTCTTAATTAAGAAACTATCTCACAGTTTTCTTAACCATTATAACACCAGAAGAGATTAACTAGCACTGCTTTTTCTTCCTTGTGCATTGTTGGCTGTTAACTTGAGAAAGTAAAATGTGCCTGTTTGTTGTTCATGGTGTGGAATGAGTTAAGGAAACTGGTGACAATGAAGCTGTCAAGGGTTTATCACACTCTACAACTGAAAGGTGCTAATCTTAATGTAGTCATGTGACTGGGAATAAAGGGATCACTCTTTATTCTTACAAATTTAGTGATACATATATGAAATGGTTTCTTTCTGTTCCTTTATTTTCCCTGTGTGAATCCCAAAACAATCTACAAAAGAGTTTTGCAAACAAAACTAACTGAACTAAAGCATGCATTAGCTAAACTTTCTATTTTTAAATTAAAACTACTTCTTCATAGCTATAGAAAAGCAGATTATATCAATAGATAGATATCTACATAGTAGATAGACCTGCAGCATGAATTCTTAGATCTGTTTTGGCTGACATTCAAAATACTGGCTCTCTCTCTAAGGTTGACTCAATTTAAAATAAAATTCCTGCACTTAATTTAAATACAGAACTTTTTATTAAACTAATATGTAAAGGAAGCATTTAAAATATTAGAGTAGCTTACACATGTAAGGTATTTTCTAAGCGTAAGGTAAAAGCAAGAATTTTTTCCATCTTTTCTTTATAAAGTCATTTCTAATTTTATCATTAATGTTTTAAAACCATCTAGTGATCTATAGGCATAATGGTATGTTTTACAGGATTGCTGGGAGAATAAAGAACAAGAAAGTATAGGCACAGGGCATAAGCTCACCAGACACCTGACTGCCTTTACCTCTCATATTCTTATTCATCCCTTCACTATCAAAGATCATTACAGGTATGCTCAGTTGCTTGAGTTTTAAGACTATTTGAGATTGAAGTTTTTTGATTATTCTCCAGTTTCCCTTCCACCAAGAAGACTCTTCCTTCCTCTTTCATCTACCATGAGGAAAATGTCAAGGGCAGAAGAAAAATAGGTCAACAGTGAGCACTGCTCTTTGCTTTCATCACGAAATTATTTACAATCTTTTCTCTTGTCCTCTCTTTTCTCACAAGAAAGTATAATCAGTTTCTTTAGCTGGAAATATTAAGGATTATTTTGCTTTTCCTTTTTCAGAATATATTATGTCATATTTTTTTCTCCTAGGGAAATGCAGTCTAGTATACCCACTCCTTTTTATCTCTGGAGTCAAGGAAACATATTGTTAGATGCAATTTCCAAAATACTTATTACTTTTCCAGTTACTATTCATTCAGTAGACTTGTCTAATGGCTTTCTTTGAAAAATAGGCTCAAACATTGAGATTAAAGTTACCAAATATAAACTTGTAAGAGCAAAGCAAACAAAAAAGAAATAAATTAGGTTTATTAAATTTTTTCAATACTTTATCATGACATTTAAAAAGTATAATTGTAGCAGAAAATTCCCCTTCAACCCACTCAGCCAGTACACTACAGTTGCCCAGGTGACAGTTCCTATTGCAGTTCCAGTTTCTTCTGTGTCTTAGAAACAGCTGGTCACTGTGATGCACATTGTATAAACCAATCGCCAATTGACAAGCCATTCTGCATCTGTATCTCCTACTCGCTTATCCTGTATAAGCCCTAGAACACTAGAGATCAGGGACTGATATTCTGGGAATGATCACAATTAGTTCCTGTTAACATAAATGAATCTGTTTCTAAAACCTAGATGTTGTTTCAGTGTTTCTGCTTTCCACTGCATCTGGTGCATCAGCTAAGAAGACCAGCTGTGCTGACCTCTTTAATCACTAGTCATGGCCCTCATGGACACAGCAAGGACCTCTCCAGGTCTCAGTGGGAAAGCAAGCCCTCGAGATTTCCTGAGTCCCCTCAGAGGTCAGGAGGAGGATTCCTAGCTCCCCACTTGAGTGGCCCACATAAAACCCCAAAGGGATAAGAATGCAATATGTCTGCTGCCTGCCTGTCTGCTTGATTCTGGTAAGACTCCCAGGGACACCCAGTTAGTCTATCTGTCAGTCCTGTGCAGCTTGAGCAGAAGGAGAACTTGATCATCTCTCATTTGTTAGGACCACCCTTGGGAGAAGTGGGTTGGAATGTTTAATCTCTGAGTACTGTTGAATGAATGCATGAGTGAGTGGAATGGACAGCATAAGTAACAGGCTGCTCTGTCCGTACACCAAGACTGGAAAGCACTGGCTGCAATGGCTGATTGGGCCCTCACCTGCCATTCCATGGTGACTGACATATGGCATAACAGAACCCTAGCACCCTCCTTAGCTAAATTGCACCTAAGTCCCTACAAGAGGAATGGCCAGGTGGGCATCTGAATGGTCTGTCTCTCTGAGGGGCACACACCCTTTTTCTGTTGCACCATCATTCAAGGGTACACAACACACACATAGGAAGTTAGAGATGGGAATTAGTCAAAACTCACAGTCCCTGACTGCAGGAAAAAGGGATTTTATAGGGTTAAAAATGAAACCAAACCATTTCCTGTGTCTCAAATTAAAAAAAAGGAAAAAAGGGAATTCTCTCCTGAGAATTCTGCCTTAACACCCCCTTCGACCACTACAGGTGTTGCTGCCAACACTGGTAGCTTCACTTCCTGCTCCTGACTCTTCTACTTCCAGTCAGTTGAACTTGTTCCAGCAGGCCACTGCCTGCAATCAGCCACAGAGATCCTCCCTTTGGAGTCTTTGGATATATGCCTATCCTGGTCATGTGGCATCATCTAATGCCCACCTGAGATGACTGTCAGTAATCCCTTCTGAGTCTACTCAACACAGAAATGTCCACATTTTGATTGAGAAAGAATTGGGCTGTCAGTCCTGAAAAATGGGTTTCCATGGCCTCTTAAAGCAACCCAGTCAAATAATTCTCAAAGATAACAAGGAGGGGCCCCAAAAGGCCATCAACCACTGTTGCCCAGAAACCTGATCTGATAGATGATGATACCCTCTGGCTAAAGATAAGGACTAAGGACACTAAAAAAATAAATACTCCTTCATATTAGGAGACTTCACAAGAGCTTCAAACTGAATCAGATGACAACACCATTGTGGCAACTGACCTAAGGGGTTGCCTCAGACTTCACATCCCAAGACTGATGGCAGACCTAATGCCTTAGCAGTTGACCAATGTACTCACTAAAAACAGTTTGGACAATGGAAAGACCAATGCTCTCTCCATCTGCGAGACACAAAAAACCTGACTATCCAGACCCACCTCAACCTGAACCTCTTCTCACCCTGTCAGTCCCCTATGAAATTGGGCCTGTGAGAGCCCATGGTCATTACAAAAGTCAGAAGTAAACCTGTGACTTTCTTGGTAGACAATGAAACAGAACTCTCTGCCTTCAAAAGTCCTTTCTGTCAAAAAGACTACCATCACCTGAGCAAACACTTGCCTCTCACATCTTCTGCCAGGCATGAACTTGTAGCCTGGGAGAACATCTCACCAAGCATGAATTTCTGTTACCAAGTCAGTCAGCCTCTCTCTCATTTAACCCTGCACTTTTCCCAAGAGGAAGATGATGCTTGCATTAACCTGAGGCAGATAACTGTAATTCTGAAATTCTGAAAACTCTCTTCCTAGAGGAATGTGCCAAAGATTCACCTCTGGGCCTAGCCACCAACCATGCCTCCTCACTGTGACCCCCACTGCTGTAAGACAACGCCTATGTTACAGGAAACACACAGGCATCCAGACACACTTCAGCCATCTAAAAGAGTTCAAGATCCTGACAGACTGTTAATTACCTTGCACTCTGTGGTTACTGACCCATGCACCCTTTTTGGACTGTTATCTCCAGATGCCATCTGGTCTACATGTCTAGAATTAAAAGATGCCTTCTGCTTTATGAGCTGCTCCCATAAGCCCCTTCATCTGGGAAAATACTGATACAAGATACAACTCACTTGGATTCAGTTTCCACAAGGGGTTAAGAACTCTTCCACTATTTTCTGGGAGGCTCTAACCAACAGATTTGGCCAAGCCACCAGCACCTTTTGCTTGAGACAGCCTGTTTCTCTGTACTCTCCTGCTTGCTAGACTGTCATTGCTAAATGATAGACTGTCAAACTGCTAAAATATACCTTTCCTGCTTATAAAGCCATTTCAAGATCTCCAAGCTGCCAATGCGGCTGCAGTTGCCCTCCAAATACATTGCCACAGTGTTCTGCCTGCAGGTAAACCTTCCCTGGACCTAAAGAATGCCTTCTTCTGCCTTCAATTGACTCCTGTCAGCCAGCCCCTCTTTGCCTTTAAATAAAAAGACCCCAGTTCTGAACTCAAAGGTTATCTGACCTGGAATCAGCCTCCTAGAGCTTCAAAAACTTGTTTACAGTCTTTGGAGAAGCCCTCACAGCTGACCTTGTTAGTTTCCTAGCACAAAATATCACTGCACTTCTAATTAATGACACCAAAGATGCCTACTGGAAAGACACAAAAACTCTACTGCAATACCTGGAAGAAATTGGCTACAAGGTATCTTGGGAAAAGGCAGAAATTGCAAATAACAGGTGGTCACAAAGATGCTTACTCCAAATTGTCAGTCTCTGGAAGCAACCTGTGGCCTATCCATTTGTTAAGAGCTGCCTCCCTCACTTTACCTCCATCTTCTAACAGCCACTGTCCTTGTGATAAAAAAGCTGACAAGCTCTCCTTAGGCCAGCCTAACTGCCCAGGTGCCACATGCTGTGCTGGACCTCACCCAGTACTAAGAACTCTCATGCAAAAATCCTCACTTGACTCATGATAAAACCACTCAATCCTGCCATGTACCTGTCTACGGAGTCGGGCCCACCACTGCCTGGCACTGACTGATGAACTGTTCTTGAGCTGATCAGACTTAAAAACGAACCCCGACAGACGCTGTGTATACTCTGTTTACAGATGGAAGTTGCTCTGTTAGGAATGGAATCCAACAGGCTAGATATGTTGTGATCACCTTGGATAAAGTTATTTTGGCCAAAGCACTCCTGCTACTGCTTCCTGCTGCTTTGGAAACCTGCCACCAACGGTGCCAAACCTGTACTGAAATTAATCCAGTCCAGAGGCCTAAATCCCCTCTGGGAATCTGATTGACTAAAACCTCAAACCCAGTCAGAAGAACTTTACCCAGTAGTCCTGGAAGATCCATCTTAATCAGCACTAGTCCCCACTGTATGTTCTGCAGTGCTGGCACCCATAGCCCTGCAGCCAGCTCAGGGTTCAGAGTCTATGTCATCAGCCCTGAC
Source organism: Dasyprocta punctata (assembly GCA_004363535.1). Classification (NCBI taxonomy): domain Eukaryota; kingdom Metazoa; phylum Chordata; class Mammalia; order Rodentia; family Dasyproctidae; genus Dasyprocta; species Dasyprocta punctata. The sequence goes on along the minus strand of RJWM01032353.1, from coordinate 7,591 downwards.
TTCCACCCAAACTTACAGATAGACACTGACCTCCATCCTGATGTACAGATAAACTTCATGCTTGTCTACAACTATTCAGGTTGGCCCAAGGCATTCCCTATCTAAGCAGAGAGGGCAACAAATGTTTGTAGGAGAGATAACTAAATAAAAACTACATATAGCATGTAGGCCACAAGCTCTAAAAAGTTGAGAAAATAAAACATAAGCTGATAGAAACAGTTTGTAACCAGCTCCATAAAAAATTATCTGTATACCTCCACCAAGCAACCTGCTGATACAGAGAAACACAGGCTGTGACGATAGCTATTGAGGGTGAAATGCAATCTGATGCTTGTGGTGTTTGGTGCTTCACTGACTTTGCAGGTCTAGGGTCAGTGGTCTTATCATCTATTCAGAGGATCACAGTGCACAGTGTGGCATCGCTGGGGGATCTCCTTCTGAAGGTGGTAGCCATTAAGTCCTTACCATCTTGTTCTGAAGTCCTGTATCATTTTCATCGTTTTGTTGGGTTGGGATTTATTCTGCTTTGTTTTGTTTGATTTCGTTGTATCTGATGGAATGGACAGCTATTTTAAAGATAGCAGGATATATTATGGTAGTCATTTTGGATTTACTGTTGTCTTGTTCTGAAGTCCTTTATTGCATTTATTGTTTTGTTTTTATTGGTTCTACTCTGTTCTGTTTTGTTTGATTTCTACTGTCTGAAGGTATCTACAGCTGTTTTGAAGACAACAAGAGGCATTATGGTAACCATTGCTGATTTCGTATTGTTTTGAAGTCCTGTGTCACTTACACTGGTTTGTTATGATTGGCTTTGTTCTGTTTTATTTTCCTTGTTTTTACTCTATTTAAAATAAAAATAAATGAATAAATCTACTTAAAAAATTATCTGAAGCTGGGTGTGGTGGTGCCTGCCTTTAATCCCAGCACTCTGAGGTAGGAGGAACGTTGTGAGTTCGAGGCCAGCTTGGG
>RJWM01032352.1:0-21550 GCA_004363535.1 Dasyprocta punctata | reverse complement strand
ACTTCAGCATTGTTATGACTGTTTTTTGCTTTTTATATGTAACAAATCTTATCATAGTATTTTATAAAATTTAGGAACTTAAAATCATGAAAAATGAATGAATAATAATAATCTTAATTTTTTTATACCATTGCATCATGCCCTTTTCTGTTTCTGATGATATCACTGACGTATATCACCATTATGAGCATTTATTTTAGTGCATCAACTTTCATCTACCTATGAAAATTAGGCCACATTGACCATAAAATCCTAGATTCCATGCTATTCTTCTTTTGTGTATTTTGTAGCAGATCTAAAACACAGTTAATTTTTATAACCATCTTTAAATGAGAGAACTTGGGCAATTTGTAAGCAGTGGAAAGTTATCAAGCATTTAGTACTTGAAATAGCTGGAATTTTAAACTCATTGACATTCTTACTTTTCCTTTATTAATTGTAATCACAGTACCTAATGCAACCAAAATAAACTTCCAAATAATTCAAGACCTCTTACCCCACCATGCATACATTCATACTGACTGGACTGATTTGCCAATTTGTCAGAAACATTTTGGTCAAATAATTTAGTGAATAATTTACAAAGGCATTAATCATTAAGACTCAGTTTTACATATAAAGTTAGTATGGACATTTCACACATTCGAAAAATGAAATTTTTTATGTGGCATGAAGACAGTGAACAAATTCCATATGTACTGTTTCTCTGTAGTTTTCAAGTTTCAATAGGCAAGTCTCTGTGACATTTTACAGGCATATATATATATATGTAATCTGTTTATGTTTCATGCATTATGCATAAGTACATATATTTATTCTTTTAAAATTCTTTCAGACACGATTTCACTACAGGGTATTACATTATTGTTCACTATAATATGAAAAGGGAGCCAAAGACATTTATCCAAGCACAAAGTTTCTCCTCTTTAACTGACAAAGTAGTAAGTGGCTCACAAAATGAAACAGCTTTTGTAAGAGACAGATAGAGCCCAGTAGCTATAAATGTCTCCTGTGCTTTTGTCTCATAAAAAGCTGTTGGAACAGAGGGTAAACCTACTCCAAGTCAATACAAGGTCATTTTAAATCTGTGCTCCTTCATTGGGCTAATGAATTTGAATGATTTAACTCATCACATAAAATGTAATAAATGTATTTATCATTGCATATCGCCTTCTCTTACATAGAAGAGCATGCTATGCATTCAATAAACTATGACAGTTGCATCATCATGGTACAAAAAACAAACACTGATAGAATAACTATACTTCTTCTATAGAAGACAGGACCTAGTACAGAAACCCATACTCAAAATACAATAAGTATTGCCTATTTAATAAATAATGTACTCATAACAATGCTTAGAAGAATGAATACATATAGTTAAACATAAAAGCAGAAACATTTACTGTAATGGAAGAAAACAGCATCAAAGAAATATCCTACTAGTGATGGCTCTTGATTTGAGTTTTAGTTAATGAATAAAATGATGTTGAAAATTGAATGTAATCAAAATAGAATATTTAAAGCAGAGTATGTTTAGGGGTTAGGCTCTGTTATTTATTTACTAATTAATTTGTACATAAATATTTTATTATTATTGTAAACACAAATCTTTACTGAATATTGGAGAATGGTTTCCACAATTAATGTTACATAATAAGGTTTTGGTTTGTAAAACAATTGTGGAAGTAGAGAAATGTTCGCAAATAAAAAAATTAATTTATGATTATATTTCTTCTGTTTAATGTGATGCTAAAAACAAAAGATAATGACCCATGCTGCTTGTTTTCAAGAATTCTTGGTAAACATAAATGTATAATGGCTTCTCATTCGTTTATGTCTAAAAAACGTATTTAGAAGTTTGGAACAACTAGTGAATAATTGTGAAGCTTTGTGAACCAGAAAATGAAAACACAAACTTTTTCTGGTAAAAGGACTAGTATAACTTACAGAGTTTCAAACATGAGTCACCTTACTGTCAAAAAATTCTGCTTCCAAATTAATTTTGGAAGTAAAGCCAAACGAGAGAGTGCTGTATGAGCTGCTATAACACGTTCCTGGAAAGACAGCAAATCTGAGTGTCATTGTTATTCAGAAAACACCCCAGGTAATTCTACAGTAGAATTCTCCACAAATACTGAAACACACACACACACACACACACGTATAGAAAAAGAAAGAGAAAGAAGAGAGAGAGCATGTCAGAGATTTTCATACTTTTTCAACTTTTCATACCTGAATGAACATTTCAAACAAGTCAGAAAATAAATCATTTCAAATTTCAAAGACGATTATTAATAGAAACATTGAATATTCAAGAGAAATATACATATAAGGGTGCATTTTCAATTTAACAGTTGAAAATTTTAACTGACATGACTGAAGACTTCTTGAAAACCTTAAGTCAATACTATCTAAACTTATGATTTAGAACTTCAAACAGAGACAGTATTTACGTCAAAGTAGAAAGAATTGAAATAGAAATCATTACCCATTGTCTTCATAATTATTAAGTTATGCTCATTAAGCTATGGGAATAAGCAAGAGTGACTAGCAGTGGATAGTGAGGCAATTTTGTTGAAAGTTATTCCATATGCTAACAGCATTTTCTGCTATATAAGTAAGGAGGAGCTTGCACCTGAGCTGCAGTGAACTGAAATATGGGAAACAGTGGGTTGCCCAAAGTTCTGATCTGACTTCTCAGAATCTTAATGTCAGTGTTTACCCTGTCTTCCAATAAGAGCTACATTGAGCAATAATTTGACTTGCTTTTTTTCCCCTGAAATCTCCTAACACTAATATTCTGAAAAGGGTGAGTTTTGGAATATATATTTGGAAATTTTAAACAGCCTAATCTTGCTCTATTTTATTTGACCAACAGGTATCAGAAGTTATTCCTTGTTCGTAATACACACACACCACACCATTCATACTTTCCACTTCTTTTATTTTAAAATTCAGTTCACTACAATTATCAATAACTAAGTACTATGCTAACACTTTGTGAAAAACAAAGCAAAGTCAAGATGTAATTACATCTAGTAAGGAATGACCTACCAAAGCATGCAGTAATCTACACAGATAAATATATCTTCCTAAAAGTAACACTGACATAATAAAAATAAATTAAGCTAAAGATCGCATTGTGAGAGTCTTCATATACCTAAAGAGAATAAATAATTCCCAACATTATAGTTCCTTTTCCCTTCCTTCATCAACATCTTAATTTTTAGATCCTTACAAATAAATTTGTAAGTGTTTTGAGGGAGATTTATTTGCAAGACACTTGTAGAATATATTTAGATTCAACTTATTAAAAGAGTAATTTTAAATTACTTAAACTTGATAGATTTATGCTGGTCATTATACTTAAAATTTAGCCTACCTCTAGGCTATACTGTTATGAAGGATAATTGATTTTGTTTTTTGTAGTTGCCAAGGACACAGGCAATGCAATTTTCATTGAATGTGAGAAAATAGGCATGGACTCCAATTATAATTATTGTTAATCTGATTTATTCACATTTTTACACTGTAATGCACTCTCAATATATATTAAAAAGCTTCATGAAGTGCCTGGGAAGTTCTACTGATCGTTTCCACATACTGTTTTCTTATTTGGTAAAATGCAATACAAGCAAGGAACAAATTATAGAAGACCATAGGGAAACTTAATTTCTTTATCACTGTACCATATAAAATTGACTATTTTATGAGAGAAATATATAATCATATTTAATGCAGGAGATTGCATTAGGCTTCATATTTACTTTTTATATCACCTTTTTGATGGTTCTTAGGAAATGCTTCTGTCACAGCTTCATTAGTATTGCCAGCACCCTAGGGCAATGAGAACACACGAGAAAATTTATAAAACTGCAATTGAACTACTAATTTAATAATCAAGTACTGAACGTTTTTTGTTTGTTTTTTTCTTTTTTATTCTCTTGATCATTGTACAACTCAGTTAAAAAAATTCTTATCCAAACAATTTTTTGTTGTTTCTATTATTCTCAACGATAATTCTCCCTTTAGGAATTGAGTTAAAGTTTAAAATTTGTTCTAGTACTGCTTAATATTTTAACTTGGCTTTACAGTTTTAAATTTATGCATTAAAAGTCTTTATTAGAATTTTTAGAATATAAAATCTAATGATGCACATGAATCATTATTCATGTGCATAAAAGGAAGTAGAATTAACAAGCAATCTAATTTTTTAAAACAATACCTGCTGCAGTAGCTTAAGTAATGCTTATATGTGTACATATGCAGGTATTAACTGTCTTATGTTGACTTGCCTGTATTGAGAGCATATTTATGTCTTTCTCTTTATATAAATACATAATTTTATGGATAATTTTAAGAGATGCAAGATGCCCTTGAAAAGTCACTTAATACCCTACTTTCTGAGATAAAAAACAGTAACTTTCATCTGACCTTACTTAAACATACACACATAGAGACACATACACACACACACGTTTACTACAATGAAGACAGATCATGCATGGTTTTCTTACATCATCTCTATTCACATATAATGCAAGGAGTCTCAAAACCTGGATTGAACTCATTTAACCCATCATAGCATGGTTTCATGCCCTTATAATTATAAAACATTTATGTACAAACAAATACAGAGCTAGACACTTATTTTAGAAAACTCAGATAATATTGCTTGAAGTCTAAATATCGTATCATGTAACTGTTGTAACTCAACTTATAAATCATTCTTGCATGACAGTTTATGCTGTAATATATTAACAGCTTATTCAACTATTCTTGTATTGATAAATTTCCACTTTCTTTCTTGTTTTTCAAAATTACATAAAATAATCCTATCCATATAATGTATCCAAACTCTATCATTTGCTTAAAACTATCAGACTTATTTACCACAACGCACAATAAGTGTTGGAAAGTTAATACTTCTGAAATCTACATTGAATATGATATTTTTCTATTATATAATACTCAATTTGGCATGGCACAGTGATGAAGAAATTAAATTTCTCTATGATCTTGTGTAAGTACATATTTTTAATCTTAATATATAAACCCAGATTGTGTTGTAAAATGCAATATTCCCCCTTTAATCAAACATAAATGTAATTTTATATTTTTTATCCCCAGTCAGCAATAGATACATCTGTTCTTCCTACTTTTTGCCAAATTGAAATATACATTGTTGTTTTGTTTGTGCTCAAGTTATTACTAGAAATGTCAAGCTTTCAAAACTGTACTAATCTCATATTTATAGAACTTCTAAAATTGTAGATACTATGCTTTTAACATTCATTTGTGCTTTTATTAAAAATAATTTAAAGTCATTGTATAAAAATACCACCTGTTTTTTATCCGTTCAGTGGTTGATGTGCATTTGGGTTGTTTCCAAGATTTAGCTATCACAAATTGTGCTGCTATAAACATGGGTGCACATATATCGCGGTGGTATGACATTTTCAATTTTTCTGGGAAAATACCCAGAAGGTAACCTGAATAACTACTTCTAAGATAAAATAAGCAATATATTAACTAGTGTTTATTTTCTATTTTTCTTGAAATTCCATATCACTTCTATCCTTTTTTCTGCTTTGCTTTTTAAAATGAAAAGAATAAAAAAAATAGTTTAATGTCATAGAGCACAGTATTACTTTCCATTCAGAAATTGAACAAATAATTGTTACACTCGAGTTTCTGGAAGGAACCGAAAGCAGACCTAGAACTCAAAACAATTTCTAGACATTATTTCTAAACATTATGTGTAATTGTCACACCAGCAATACTATATATATGTATATATATACTTACTTCTACATATAAATATATGGAGAGAGAAAGACAGAGAGAGAGAGAGACAGAAAGAGACAGAGAGAGGCAGAAATAAAGAGGAACAGAGAATGTAAAGGACAACTAGAAATAATTTTTAAAAACCTAAAGCTGTATAATGTAGACATTTATATTGACATATACAAAATGATCTTATTTTATTATAAAACTCTCATATTTGTAAATACAAGAAATTTTGCTATTAATAAAACTAGTGTTCATAGTTTGTGCCAAGTATTGTTTATGTGTTGAGCATTATACATGTGTTTTGTGCCTAATTTTTATATCTTAAACCTAAAAGAATTGAAAAGTGCTTGCTTGAAAAGCCAAAGTTCCAGTATGAAGGATTCTGGTGACATGATAGAGAAAGAAGCATCAGGAATTTATCTTCTAACTTAGACAATCATTTATATAATAGCACTAATTTGAAACTAGAACAAGGCTTTCGACTTCTCAGGAGGAATTTTTAGATGGCAAGTCGCTGCTAACTCACAGTTTTACAATTAAAAATCAACACATTATTGAATACCACTTGACTTGTTAATCATAGAGTGCACATATTTTCCAAGTTTATCACAGGATATAAATCTGCTCCCCTTCTCTGTGAAATACTTCCTTTTCCATATCAGAAATTTCCCAACAGCCGTAATGTTATTCTGTGATCTTGCTTAGGAACTTCTGCCTAATTCATCAATATGTGTTTATTAATTCCAGTGTCTTCTAGAAAAGCAATTACACGGTATTGAAGTTTAAAGGTGTTACCTGCTAGTACTGATTGCCACACTTGCAAAGAAATAGTAAAGATACAGGTGATATAAAATTACTAGCTTAAGATAAAACAAATGTACTAGATCTTTAAACTGTGTGTTTCAGCAGTGTTGGTCTTTCAGAATCTTACTAAAAGTAACATGTAAATCTGGAGTTATAAAAACAAAGGCATGTACTCACTCTGAACACATCAACCTGAATTACTGCTTCCTAAGGGAAAGAAATTTTCCTTGACCCTAATTTGAATTCGTATTAATATAAATTAAGGGGATGGTGTGAGCTAAAATAATAAAAATAGTAAGAATCACAGTCATAGTCAAGATTGACTAATAAAACTTTTATAATTATATCTATATCAATTTTCAGTGGCAAACAATTATATTAAAATTTATGAAATACTGTTACTTTTAACATACTTTTCTTCTAAGTTGAAATTAATTGCACTTGGATAAATGCTTAAGCATGATTTAGAAAATCGTTATTAACACTAGTTTATTTCTTTTTGAAAAAAAAAAGATCTCTAGAAAGTTTGCTCTGTTTTCTTGTAGTGCATTTTTATGTTTTTTATTTACCCTAAATTTTAATAAATTCACTTCATTAAAAAATTTCTTGGCATAGTTTTCATGCAAGTCCTTTAGGATTTATAAGCATTTATTTTGTATTTTAGAAATACGTTGTAATTTAATAGAGGGTGGCATGTGCTTTCAACTTCTTAATTAAATAGTTTTTATTCTTCTAATGAATGTTGGGTAAAAATATGAAAGATGAACTACATTGAATGAAAGGAGAAATGCACCAGCATGTAGATATTGTAAGTATCCATGTGGATAAAATTTGAAAATCTATAGACAGAATGCCTTTGTAGTTTTCTGGTGTTAGAGAATTTCACTTGCATGCTGAAAACTGATAAGTGTAGGAAACAGTCTATATTTTGATTTGCAGGTAATTATTTAGCCTTGCAAATGTGTTAAGATTCGTTTTACATAACATTTGAATGTTTGTATTTTACAAGCAAATTGCCCCAATAAAATTGATTCAAGTCAGAGAAATAGTAAAGAGAAAAATAAAAACAAAAGAAAATAATACCAATTACTGAGAATTATCTTTGATGAAATAAAGTAGTCTGATCTTTCTTCAATTAATGTAGATATCTAGTTTCCTTTATGCTTCTTCCTCACCGTATTTGATATTTCCATATATTTTTATTTATAACTATGTAAAATTATCATGTAGTAAGACTGAAGCAAGGTAATACATTCCTTAGTGGCATGTTGGAATACTTTATTTATTTATTTATTTATTTATGGAATACCTTACTGACACTTGACCAATAAAATCTAAAGGAACTAGCTAGTGATTCAGAGTAGTGTGTTTAAAGTTTAGTTCTAGCTTGCTTATATTTCTGAGGATATTAGTTTAATGATTGAGACAATTTGGCTATATGACTAGCAAGGTATGAAAGATAGAGCTATAAAGTCTGCCATGATTTGTCAGAAATCATATCTGACTGAAATTCTGTGAGACAGAGACAACTTTTGTATGGGTCAGTTCTATCAAATTCTGTATTCTTCTGTGTTACTGTGTACTTTATCTGTCATAAATCTTTAAGAAAATTGCACCCTATGTCACTGAATGAAACATTAATTTTATTATTTTGAAATGGTTGGAAATTTATTTGTTCGTTTATTTGATTTTGCATTATAGTTTTGGATTGTTACTCTGAAGCTAAGCCTCAAAATGGAAAAGTTGCTTTTTGAACTATGTTGTTTTTATTCTTCCCATCACATTGCCTATCCAACTAATCACTCCCACATGAACACCATATATCAAGACAAAAAGAAGTCTAAAATGGTAACATCTTCGGATTAAATTTTTTTTTACTTTTGCAAAAATTAGAGTAAAAGTAAAAATAGAGAAACGTGGATAAGATTATATAAGTTTAGCTTGATTTTTGACATTGCAAGTGTCATCTAGCTTCAGCGTGATACCTTAGTAAGGGTAAGGGAATTAAATTTGTTATCATTCATTTCTATTTAATTATAGAATTTAGTCTGTGCTCAACCCTTTTTATTGCACTCCTTGTTTCTGTTGAGCACGAAGAAACTTATTTTGAGCTATAAGAGAAAAGTTTTATCAGTACTGAAAATCAAATACGAGGAAAAGGATTTGTAAGTCTGACCTCAGAACACATCCATAAGCATTTTAAGCAGACATTCTAAAGCTGTCAACAGTAACTCTATCTCACATTTCCTTCCTTTTCTGAACGTCAACTTCACCCTCATTTACAGCTTATTTTATGTACCATGGACAGATACGGTCTCATACTTCCTAACTTTTCCGTCAGAAACAAAACCTTTACACTCTCTAACTCCTTTGAAAAATCTAAGAGATGTACTTCCATTGACTATTCTCAGATCATGGATCTATTACTTGGATCAAAACTTGCTGCACATTGAAGCAGATACTCTAATCTTCTCTGTCATTAGAACCTCAAGGTTGCAGAGCGGAAGAAGTAACTCCTTAATGAGGGGATATCACAGACATGATATTTCATGAGCATACTTCTGTGACCAAAGGAAACATTCTTTCATGTCAGTAACATTTCCCAGACTCTGAAAAGAGGCAAATGCATGTATATACAGAATCATACAGTTATATATGTATGGCTTTTCACTGAAATTTTAATCAAAACATCTTATTTAAGTAAATAGGTACTGCTGCTTTATAGAGGAAATTTTTACTTGAATGATCTTTACTATTGGGTAGACACAAATAAAAGAATAGCACAATTTAAAATTATGAAACTGCTATCTGGCATGTCTGTAAGTTAACTCTAATAGTGTCTTTAGTGTCCAAAACAAACAAAAAAGAACCTTAATAATTATTTGATTAATTTGTTTTTTTCCATGCAGAATAAATATAAAATAATAGGTAAAGGTATTATGTCACCACATAGATATTGTTTTAGTCAGAAGTCTATGCTTTATAGTAATGACTGCCAGATAAAATCAAAACTGAAAATAGTTTATTGTCTTACATGCAAAATATTCTGTATCAGGGCTATCCCAGTCAACTTGCTGCCAAATATTTTACAACAGTCTTTGACATATTCTGTGTACTTTTCTAAAGTCATGCCCTCAGCTACATGAAATTAAAAAGGAAGCCAAGACTCCAGAGATCCATTATTCATTTCCTAAGGTTAGGTACAATAGTGACTGCATTTTGAAAATTATCAGGGCCATACAGACATTGCAGCTTAAGGATAAGATCCAATTTCATAGCAATCTGTTAAACTGTAAGCTTGTCTAATGACATAAATGTTCACCATAATAACTTCTATCTTGAGAGTTGATACTATGAATACAAAGAAACATTGCATACCTAAAATAAAACTACATTTATATGAAATCCAATTGATTTCATGAATAGAAGACAAGTTGTGAGTAAAAATTTAGGATTTTTTAATATTCATTTTTAGTAGTGTGTACTCATATTTGTGACTACTTTTTATTTAGAAAGTGATCAACATATAAAATGAGACTGAAGTTCTTGGGGTTTTTTTTCTATTTAATATTTTCATACATAAATAAGACCTTATCTGGTGTTTTACCCATGTAATATCTTAGAAGTTATAACTATGTCTTGCAACATGGAGTTGAAAATATCTGACTATTAAGAGACACAAGGAATCCTTTCCTTAGTCAGTTGGACTCAATAGGCTTTGTATCTCAAAATTTTCTGCCAAAATGCTTGGTTGTTAACCCATTTTTGAATCAAAATAACATGAACTGATAGAAACTATTGTTTAAAGCTATTTGCCAGGACAATTACTACAGACACAAAAATTATTCTCAGAAATCATTTGTTGAAGATGAAATTTAAAAAAGGAAACTAAGTTACATAAATTTAGTATTCCATTATTATCGAGTTAAAGAGATATTAATCCAATGAACAGGACAACACTGGTTAGGGTATCAATGTAGAAGAACACATAATTCACTGATCTCTTTCATTACAAACCCAACAATTGTATCAGTGATCATATCTTTCAATATTCACTTTGGTCACCTGGCCATTCCTTTGTGATTGATAATATAACTTAATTCTAATGCTAAGAAATTCACTTATCCTAAAATGGCATTGGAATATTTGTATACATAGTTCACTTGAAAGTTGATGCATGTTATTTTTTTCTCCATTTCCAAGTTTATTCTTCCATGTTCCTCAATTTTAGTACTGTGTAACAACTCCAGATAAGATTTCCAGAATTTCCATAAAAAATAATGCCAAACTAGGGACAACATATTTCATTAACCCGTCAATAAGGAAAATAAATATAAATATAATTTATTTTCATTAGTATAGTGGCATATTTTATTTTATATTTTTCATATAAATTTTATAGCATTTTTGGGTGAGTATATAGTAACATTCGTGATTAATTATTAGTGTAAAATCTACTACCTCATTTTAACCAGCTTCTATTTTCTCTGGCTCGCAATACTGCACATTGATTACAGTCCTTCTCAACTTCTTTAAGGTATTTTGTGTTTCAGTATCCCGCAGATGTGTTTGACTAATTATTTCTCACTTTTTCTGCCTTATAATTTTGTTCACATTTGCTGTGGAGATTTTAGAAATCATCTAGATTGTTTGGTACAGGAAGGAAATCAACCCTGGACTGTCTAATTACTTGCAATTTTCCTGTTTTTCCTTGGATATATTTTTATCCTTACATACACTGGGGATTTTTGTTAACTCTTTCTACTGTATTTCCCATGGTAGCTTGCTGTATATTAAGTCAAATTGATAGTGAAAGTAAATAAAGAAAGCTATGATGTTCTGGGAGGAATAAAATTTGAATGGGTACAAAGAAGCTACAGTTTTAAAATTTTACAAGCTGACTTAGCAGAAAGATGTTTGAGAAAAAGGATAGAAATTCACATGAATTTGTGTTTACCTTAGTAAATTCCTCATACACCTCAACTTTTCTGCTTTAAAATTGTCCTTGGTATTTGGCTGTCTTCACTTCTGTTACATTCACTTCTGCATAGACTAAGAAAGTCAATGAAAACAAAAATAGGATACGAAGTTGAAAATACAACTCTTCAAAGTAGGAAAAAATAAAATGGGAGGCGCAATCTTTATCAAGTTACTAAATTTCAACAAACTATTTTATTAGCAACTTGGACAAAATCCTTATGCTTATTTCCATTTGCTTTCCTTGTGTTCTTCAATACTGAATTTTTCAGAGGAGAAGTATTTTTCTTCTAAGTATTATGGCAGTAAAGGAAACAATAAGAGTAATTCTTGACACGTGACATAAATTTTTGTTGGTGTACTGGAGATTGTACACAGTGATGACACACTACACTCCCAGACCCTATTTGTTTTTTATTTGGAGGTACAGTTTTGCCAAGTTACTGAGTTTCCCAAACTGTACTTGAACTTGCAACTCTCTGACCTTAGCCTCCCTCCCATAGTGTCTGGATTCCAGCCTTGTACCCAGTGCCCAAATTATGAACCAGATAATTTTGAGAGTAAAATATTTCAATATTCAGATGAAACATCTTTATAACCTGCATAATATCATCCCATAAGTGTTTTTACCTTTTAATTTCCTCTTTCTCTGAATTAAGTCCTTCTAGAATATGTAATAAATTTATGAATACACTGGTAATATTTTCTAGCAAGGGAACTATATCAATAGGAATGATTAATGGAACTTTTCTCTTTTTTCTCCTCTTTCCAACCTTATTTATAAATTTTGTCCTCTTTTTACAATTTATGCCTGCTACCTTCCTTTAATTACCTAACAGGTGCTACTGTATGTGGATAATGATCAGGGAAAGTTGAATTAATGTTATACCTCTTCCACACCTTCTAGTTCTTCCACAATATTCCATTTAAGAATATACACTCAGAAACTGGGTGTGGTGGCACACACCCTTAATCCCAGCACTCGGGATGCTGAGGTAGGTGGAGCATTGTGAGTTCAAGGCCAGCTTGGGCTACAATGTGAGCAAGGCAGGCCTGAACTACATAGTGTGACCCTGCCTTGAAAAAAGCAAGGCCAGGAGTTTGACTTAGTGGCTTAAGCATTTGCTTGGAGGTACAAGGTTGTGAGTTTCATCCCTAGTACTGCAAAACAAAACAAAACAAAACAAAACAAAAAACAGAATATACATGCTGGTAACTCAGACTTCTGTCATTAATCATACACCTAAAGAGTCTGTTCTTTTGTAAAACTCCTGTTTGAATAAAGCTTCAGAAATTTTGACCAACACTAGATACATTTTTATTTCCAAAAGAAGATTCAAGATGTCTCTAAAATATCAAAATGAGGTTTAGATGAAAATATATTTAATAATGACTAACAGAGGGGAAAATTCTTGGGTCCAAACCTTCCAGTAACAAATTTCAAGTCAAAAAGCAAGTGCTCTTAGTTGAGTGAGTTACTTACCCTAATTTAAATACATAATGTATGATATCAGACATTTTGGTATTCTATGTATAATTGGTAGGATTAATAATAGATTTTACAGAAAATTGGCTCATTTATCTTTGTGATGGCATGAGATGCTAAAATTAACTCTAGAAAATACTTTTATTTTACTTGAGTATTTCAAGAACCTCTTTGGGGGATTTAATTTTTAAGAAACATATTTCCATGAGAATTAAGCACATGATACCAGGATTCAGAAAGATGGCAAATACATGGCAAAATTTTGGAAACTTTTTCGTTGACTTTGATGTGAAACATTTTCAAGGATTCTATGTCTCTTATTATGAAAATATAGTTAGGTAATAGCAGACTAGAATGTTGAGTTGTGCTTTCTTTTTCCTTTGAAAGTTCAGAGATTTTATTAACTTGTCAAGGAAATAAATTAAGACAATGACTTTAATTGATAAATAATTATATTTGAACCATTCATTAACCTTTTTGCTTTGTTTTGTTTCATTTTGTTTGTTTTTTTGGTTTTACTTGCTGATTCATTTTGTTCTAGACTCTTCTTCAAAATTTTTATTCCTTTTAATGTTATAACTATTATTTATCCAATTGATATGTAAATATATATGGAGTCACACCAATTTATAATGATTAAAATGAAATAAACTATACTTGATGTCAAGCATAATTAAGAAGTCAGACAAAAAAAATCTTTTGAATAGGCTGGTAATTGGTATAGTGAATATCACTGAGAAATAATAAAATGTTACAAATTTGGACATGAATGAAAATAAATAGGAGATTCTTTATAGAAATAGAAAAACAGATTGAATTTTGAAGATACAGGAACTGTTCTAAGAAGGGCAGGGAGGATGCTAAGGAGCCTTAATATTATTTCTTGGTGAATGTGAGATAATTTTATAAAAGACAACTCATATTTATAAATTGCTGTTTTAGTAAAAGAGCCAAGAAATATTGAACACGACTGAGTTGGTATAGGTAATACTGTAGTCTGAGAGAAAATATGAGAATAATTCAGTACAATAGATATGGGTGGATGAAATCTGATCTAACACAGGGATTGTGTGAATGATGAGGCAAAAAAATATATAGGAAAATATGATACTTAAAAGGGATTATAAACCTGGAGTCAATAGATAGTGAACAGGAGAGGTATCAGATAAACATGACAAAATAGTGCTGGTACATAATTTTCAATAGTAAAAGCACTGTGTACAATTTTACCATAAAGTACCTGAGTGTTCTTCTGGTAATAATGCTTAGAATGCTGGTTTGGTGGTCACAAATTTCCTCAGATGTTCTTTTTCATGGAAGTATCTTATTTCTGTATCAATTTTGAAAAGTAGTTTTGCAGGATACATCAATCTGGATTGAAGGTTGTTTTCCTTTAGAACTTGGAAAACTTCACTCCAAGATTTTCTTGACTTGAGAGTTTGTGCTGAGAAGTCCACTGCAATTTTGATGGGCTTTCCTTTATAGGTGATTTGTTTCTTTTCCTAAAAACAGCTTTTAAGATTCTATTCTTGGGTTGAATTTCTGGAATCTTGACTAGGAAATGCCTGCATGTAAATTTTTTTGATGATTAATAATTAGAGTTCTATATGCCTTACTTATTTGTATGTTGAATTCTTTTTCTCCACCAGGAAAGTTTTCTGTCATAACGTCTGTGAACATGTTTTTAATGTCCTTTGTGGTATCTCCTGCTTGTTCATTGACTCCAGTTAATCTCAAATTTTTCTTCTTGGTCTCATCTTCCAGCCAATGGATTGATTGCTCATGGTATCTTGCTAGTTTTGAGAAATCTTTCTTTTCCTGGTCACTAATTGCA
This sequence comes from Dasyprocta punctata, assembly GCA_004363535.1. Taxonomy (NCBI): domain Eukaryota; kingdom Metazoa; phylum Chordata; class Mammalia; order Rodentia; family Dasyproctidae; genus Dasyprocta; species Dasyprocta punctata. The sequence continues at coordinate 6,653 of RJWM01032352.1, read as the reverse complement.
AGCCTGTCTTCAATATCTGAGATCCTGTCGTCACATTGGCTTAATCTGCTTGAAATACTTTCATTGGAGTATATTCTCCTAGATCTCTGCCTGAATTTGCTTTGTGGATTCCATTTGTTTCCTGATTTCATTCTTTTCCAGAGCCTCATTCAATTGCTTTGTTGTTACCACTTCAGAAAGACCTGATGGGGGGCTTTCAGATTGTCCCACCTCGTTGCCCCCTGGGTTTGCCTTTGGTGAACTAGATGTCTGGCATTGCATTTGTTTAAGTCTTTTCCTTTCTTTTCTTTTTTTAGTTTAATTCCAGGGGTGATGCTTATAAGTTGCCTATGGTGGGTTGCTTTATTGGTGGTATTGAGGACACTTAGGTGATGATTACTTTTCTGAGGTATCTTCCAGGTACAGCTGGTTTTTGGGTTTTGAGTCTATTGGAAGATCTTACCTCTTCAGTTTGTTGGAGATGAGAAGTTGTTGCTCATTTGGACTAGTCCCTGATTCTTTGGCACTGTGCCACAGTATTTTCCATGACCCCTAGTCAATCTCAGTTGTGGATTATCAGCTGTCTAGAAAAATGGTCAACAGCTGTCTGGAAAAATTATGCCAATTTTGGCTGTACTGGCACCAATATCATCAAGCACAGCCTATAAAACAACAAACCGAGCTAACCCTTAATTGACAACTTTTAACCGTATGAACTAGATTTGTGGTTATATAACAAAATGTAAAACAAACAAACAAAAAACCCCAGATAATTACATGTGATATATAAGTTCATAATGTGTCAATTTTGCCCTAGGGGTTAAATTTAAAATGGATTAATGAGAAAATAGAGAAGTGGAAAAAAAGAAAGAGATTATAAGTAGGGTTGGAGGACAAAGAAGGATCCTGCCAACTTGGGGAAACTGGTGCAGAAGACTGAAGGAAAAAATAGGTGGAAGTGATAAAAGGTAGAACAGAACAGAACCACACCCACAAAGAGGTTAAGAACTACTCTCACACTCATAAAACAAAAACAATGAAAGAGAAAGAGAAACAAAAAAACAATAAAACAAAAGAAAACAAACAAACAACAAAAGAAAAAAAAAATAGTCCACTTCCAGGATTCTCTCTGGGTTCACTAGTAGATAGCCTGTGGAGGCAGAGTCCCTAATTATGCCACTGTATCTCAGCAAGCCAGTCGTTGCTTTATGGTGGAGCAGTAGATAACTTTAGCACGCCTGCCCTTGCTCGCTGCAGTCCAGGCAATTTCCATGGGTCTGTGCAAGGCTAGGAGCTCCTGGAGGAAACTAGCAGCAGTTCTGGTTCTGGGCTTAACATCGCCTGACTCTAAAATTGCCCCCAGGCAATTTCTCTCTCCCACAGGAGGACTGAGTCCTCTGCACTCACTGCTAGCCAGTGTAGTCCTCCACCTCCACCAATTCCCTCCACTGCCACATCTCTCTGCAGAGGATTCTGGGATTGCCAGCCATCGCCGTCACTATGCCTGTGCAGCCCCAGGTTCCAAGAGTTCCACTTAAGCAGTGAGTTCGGCTCCGGGCGAAGGCACTGCCAGTTACCACTTACGTCTTTGTTGAAGTTTTCCTTTTTACTCTCTCTGTGTGCATTAATTCACACTTTAGATTCTTCCTGGGCCCAAGGGACCCACTTCCTTCCTTCTTGTCTTCCTCACAATGCATATATTCCAGCGTCTGGATGGTGGCTCTCAGAGAGGCTGTCTTCTCTGCTGCTTACTGCTCCGCCATCTTCACAGAAGTTGGCAATCGTGTTTAATATTCAATAAAACATACCAAGCTAGCCTCCAGGTGAACAACTGGCAATTTTCAATATACAAGACGCAATGAAAATCACTTTGCAAGATGAAATACAAAGTACAGTTTGTGTACTAAAACTGAGATTAAGAAAGTGTTCAAAAAATAGACTTCTGAACATGAATTAATCAATAAGAATAGTAACTAAGTAATGGTAACTATGTAATTAATCACAAGAATAGTAACTATTGAGCATTGAACTAGAAAGTATTTTTTGGAGAAAAATATTTTAAAGTTATCTTAGCTAAGAAACAATAGCTAGGATGGTGATGATTTGAAATCTAAAGAAAAAAATCCTCCATACTCTAAAGTTTTCTTCAGTTAAGTAATACTTTTTTATAGCACCTCCCACCCCCACCTCCAATACAACCAACAACTGGTTGCATGTAGCAAGCGTGAAGAAATATTACTTTGCATATATAAATTATAAATGTGCATGTAGTAAATCCATAGATATGCTGGAAAACTGTAACATTAAGATTTCACACAAACTAATTATTTCAAATAAAATGCTTGAGAAGGTTTCTTGGATGGAAAAATATATTTGAAAACAGAAATTGAAAAACTTTTGTCTGCTAGAGGGTGCTCTAAACCATTATTTTATGAAGGCATTTGTGTGTGTCATATGTAATTTCGAAGCCTTGAATGTCAACTCTCATATCAAATGTCACTTAATGACCACAAAATTAAAAGGACAGGGCATCTCCTTCTCTTACATTTTAACTCCTGTTTTACAGTTTGACATTTTGATATATTTTGCCTGCTCAGCTGCTCTGGAGTTGAGCTTTTCTCTGCTGAGTTCTTGTCTCTGAGTGATCATAAGCTTTTATTTTTGAGAAAGTGTCAAATTTAGTGCCAAAATAATCAGTGTTACATATTAAAAGATCAATGATGGCATCATCATCAAAAATCAGTTCAATTGTGAGAGCTTCTTTTCTCCTATGATTTCTTTTATCACTGTAGTTTTTATATATACTACTCTGTGTTAAGCTTCCACACAGAAACTAGTAATGCAACTTCTTTCTAGTACTATTCACATAAATAATGGGTTGAGAACATGCTCAAAGTTTCCCTGGGTATATTGCATGAGACAAGCAGGTGGCCTCTCAGTTTAATGTATGCATGAGACAAATGTATGAGATTTGACATCTAATTCCTCTTGTGCAGAATGGCAGTTCAAATAGCAGAATCATGAGCAGCCTGAATCCTGGTTGAGATTGACGGAATGAGTTTGCACATTTAATTTCTAAATTTTAGCAAACAAAATGGTTTAAAGCTAAGATATATTAAAATAACATCCTGACATTGAATTGTACTTCTGCTGAATTATTTCATTAAAATGATTTTATGATTTTTAAAGACAAAATTGTGACCTAACACTGTCATCATGATTACCAAATAACAACCATGCAGTAATAGTAAAATCTCTCCTAAGGTGTTTTTATACTTTCAGTTATCTCTTACACTCTTACTGAAGATTTGTATCTACAATATGAAGTAATATATTTCTTTTTCTAATATTATACACTCCTATGCGAAGAATTTTTAAGAATCCAAACAAGGGACTCTTGTCCTTGTTGTTCTCCCAACAAGCTGTCTTCCATTGCAAAAATTGTAGAAATACTATTAATACACATTTTTTTATTTATATGTCCCCTTTAGGAGAGATTTGATAAAAGAGTTTTTAACCTGCAAACAATAATGGCATTTTATGTGTTGCTTTTTAAGCTTGACTGTTCCCTGAAAGCTTGAAGGGAACTAGTGTCACTCATTTCTTGGCAGGAAAAAGAGAAAAGTGACCTCGATCAAGTGTTTACATGAGTCCCTTTAGTCAGGCTTATGCTTAGCACACTGACAACCAATTTCATAGGGTCAGCACAGAAAGAACAACACTGAATTGTACTGGCACTAACTGCCCAAATCTACCTCGTGGCCATTGCTAAGTCTTCTTTTTGTTTAGTGAGTCTGTGAGGCCTTGCAGAACAAGGAGCTGAATATAATTTTAAGTAGACCCAATATTAATACTAAAGTAGTTTCATGCTAGCTGCATTACAATGACTTTCACAATACTTGTAATAGAATGACTGAAAGAAAACTGTGACTTTTTTGTTTTTCTCTTAACTGTACATTAACAAAATTATTCTACATTGTACTTGAATGTTATTAAGGAAAATGATAGGACCAAAAGTATGAGACCTGAACATTTTCTCTTTGCATATATCAATATGAAAAAAATGCATTAAATAACTTTTAAAGAAATAATCAAAATAAAAATGCAAAACCTTGGTAATAATCTTTGGGGACAAAGAAACTGTATGCCTTTGCCATAAGATGCAATAAATTTACATCATAACAGCACAAAATCTGTATCCTTTGTAACTTAGAGACTGAACACTGTGTGATGTCACTTTTTAATAATGAGAAAATATTCTGAATGCAGAAAGTTCACCCTGAGACTGAATAATGACTGAAGTGGAGTAAATTAAATGAAGGAAAAGACAAAAATATGTGAATAGACAACAACATGTTTTCCCTTGAGGAGAGGCACAATAGAACGTTCACAAAAAAGCAATTACTATGGAATTTGTTGATGTATGCAGAACTAGTAAAAGGAGGTTTAATGAGTTTAGTAGAAAAGGAAAAAATGACAATAAAAATGGGTTGTTAAAATGTTAAACATGTAAACAAATGCACATCTATAGGTAGCATCTGCAGTGCCTCTGCTGATTTTTTTGAAGCGGGAGCTTTGCACGTGCAAGGCATTTGCTTTAACACTGAACAGAACATTTCCAGGCATTTTTATGATTTTTTTTGAAACAGTATCTCCTAAATTGCCCATGCTGTCCTCAAATGTAGGATTCTTCCTAGTACGTGGAATTACAGACACGACCCTCTGCACCAAGTGATCATTTGATTCTTGAATGCACTTGAGTACGTATCATATCACCTGAATTGAGTTGTAAATGTACAGGAGAACAGAATCTATGAGGTGTTCTTTTGAAAATTATTTGTATTTCCGGTTACAATTCACAGCCTGGATTTAAGATCACAAAAATACATTTGTTGAACAAAAGAAGCAACAAGGTGAAGCTAAAATCTGTCTGGACATCCAGATTTTAGACAAGTCTAAAAGTCCTAGGAATGATTCCTGACTCCAGGAAGCCTTAGTTGTTCCAAAGGCATTTTCTGTAATTAAGAACACAACCAAGGAAGCACTTCTAATCTCTCAGCCTATGTTTTCTCTGTGTTCGAATATTTTCATAAGAATACACGTTAAAAGCCTCAGCAAAAAGTTTGGATTCTAGCCATTCTGCTTGAAAGTAGTCTTTAGAATTGCTTTTTAAATTATTATTATTCTAGTGCCAGTGAACTCCCTTTTGTTAGAATTTGAACAATGGAAATCCTGTAATTATAAATCCTATCTCTGTCCTTAGACATGTAAACATTTTACAAAGTTGCCTTGCCAGTTTAGAACCTAAGAATGCCGTCAGAAAGAACCGGGCAGCCATCTCTCTAATGTGAACATGAAGAAAATTGTGCCCCCTTGTCCCAGTCTCTATGGGTGGGCTGAAGCCTAACTTTAAAGTTTTCCAGTTGGAAGACCCAAATTGCATCACATCAGAGAGAAAAATACTTTAAAATGGTCCGTATTTTCCATAGAGTAGCTTACTCACTAACACCCTCTAGGACTTTCCCACTAGCCTACCCCAGCACATCAAAACCCTCCTACATTTATCTGAGTTAGCTTCATAAGGACTCATAGACTCTATCTTTATCACAACAGACTTGAGTAAAGCATTCCTTGACCATTTAACTTTGTGCAGTGCAATTTTGTTTGTGGTAAGTTAAAAAAAAAATAGTTGTATTTAAACGGAGTCTTCATTTGCTATATACCTGTTCCAAAATCTATTATCTTCCTGTTCCACATGGTTATAATAGTCTTCACAAAGAAAGTATCTTTCCGTAGATAATAGTAGTAAGTTTCATTTTCTATTTACTTTTCAAGGGCAAAGCTCTATGTTGTTGATGTATTTGTGGTATAGTAAAACGGACTTTGTCTCCAACCACTGGTGACAGTATGAATTTTAATGTATTATAAAAATTAAGAATTTTTACTTGTGGGAAATTTGTGATCAAATAATTTAGTCCTAACACATTACACTAAGAAATAAAGTTTAAAATTATTTATTGAACTTTTTAAGTTTAAAGAGAAAAAACAATAAAAACAGTGATAAAATTTTCAAAATAAGACAGTAGGAGAATAACAAGGGTTAATAAAATGTGTGTTGTTGTCTTCATAGCAGGTGCTTAGATTACAAGATATGGGAATAAAAAAATTATCCACTAGTTCTTTTCAAAGAACTAAGAGGTTGGGCCGAGCCTGCGGACAGAACCAGGGTCGGGTCCGCGTCACGCACAGTGCCCAGCATAGCTCCCTGGGACCGGGAGGCCTTGGCCCCCACCCAGTAAAGGAGGAGACTCCACCTGCATGCCCCAGGAGGCCGCCCTTCCTTGCTGCGCACGAGACCCAGCCTACTGGGTCCCGAGATCCTGGACGCCGCAAGAATCAGCGCAAACCTCAGGGGAATGCCGGCCAGCCACATAGGACACAGAGGTATGCAGCCCAGCCCAAATAAGCCCAGGACCCCAGAGCTGCTCACCGGGAACTGAGCAACATAGCTGCAGGGACCTGGAGAGCTTGGGCCCCCCCCCACCAGAGTACAGAGCGCACGGCAGCTCCATTCTTCACCGCGTGGCTCGGCTCGAGTGTGTGCCATCCCACAGCTCCTGTGCAGACCCCGCCACCCAGCAGGGTTGCTCCCGGCACTGTAGGCCTGGGACCTG